>VUQS01037963.1:0-25637 GCA_015108495.1 Heterochromis multidens
CCACTACTATGTCTGGTTGGTTAGCCATCACCAGTTTGTCTGTCTGTATCTGGAAGTCCCACAGGATCTTAGCTTGGTCATTCTCATCCACCTTTGGGGGCGTATCCCATTTTGACCTTGGGACTTCCAGGCCATGCTCTGCACAGATGTTCCTGTATACTATGCCAGCCACTTGGTTATGGCGTTCCATGTATGCCCTGCCTGCCAGCATCTTGCACCCTGCTGTTATGTGCTGGATTGTCTCAGGGGCATCTCTGCACAGCCTGCACCTGGGGTCTTGCCTGGTGTGGTAGACTGCAGCCTCTATCGATCTTGTGCTTAGAGCTTGTTCCTGTGCTGCCATGATTAGTGCCTCTGTGCAGTCTTTCAGTCCAGCTCTGTCCAGGCATTTTTCTCAGTATCAGCCATATCTTCTATCTGCAGGTGGTACATGCTGTGCAGGGGCCTGTCCTTCCATGATGGTTCCTGTTCTTGCGCCTCTCCTTTCTTGGGTTTCTGCTGCCTGAGGTATTCACTAAGCACATGATCAGTTGTATCTTCCTGATGTACTCATGGATGTTTGTCGTTTCATCCTGGATAGTGGTTATGACACTCACTAGTCCTTGGCCTCCTTCCTTCCGCTTAGTGTACAGTCTCAGGGTGCTGGATTTGGGGTGAAACTCTCCATGCATGGTAAGGAGCTTTCTTGTCTTGATGTCAGTGGCTTCTATCTCCTCCTTTGGCCAGTTTATTATCCCAGCAGGGTATCTGATGACAGGCAGGGTGTAGGTGTTGATTGCCTGGATCTTGTTCTTCCCATTTAGCTGACTCCTCAGGACTTGCCTTACTCTCTGCAGATATTTGGTGGTTGCAGCTTTCCTAGCGGCCTCTTCATGGTTCCCATTTGCCTGTGGGATTCCAAGGCACTTTTAGCTATCCTCAATGTCTGCAATGTTGCCTTCTGATAGTGTAATCCCGTCAGATCTGACCTTCCCTGTCTTTGTTACCATCCGACTACACTTCTCGGTTGTAGCTGTAGATCCTAGTGGTGTGGATCAGTGAATCGATGTCTCGTTCACTCCTGGCATACAACTTGATGTCATCCATGTAGTGGAGGTGGGTGATGTTTGCTCCATTCCGTAGTTGGTATCCGTAGCCAGTCTTGTTAATGATCTGGCTGAGAGGCTCCAGGCCTATGCAGAACAGCAGTGGGGACAGAGCATCTTCTTGGTAGATCCCGCACTTTATGGTGACTTGTCCAATTGGCTTGAAATTGGCCTCTAGTGTTGTTCTCCACTTCCCCATTGAATTCCTGATGAAGGCTCTTAGGGTCCTGTTGATCTTGTATAGTTCCAGGCATTCCAGGATTCATGTGAGAGGCATTGGGTCAGTGGCAGTTGCTAACACATAGATGTAGAAACATGTTCCTGCTCCCAAGCATGTTGGTGTAGTTTAAATCATATTCCAGTGAAATTTGCATGGCTTTTTGACTTTGTGGTGTACCGTAGTAGAGACAGTGAAATGCTATCATACACGTCACTCATGATGACAGGTTTTCTTTACAGCCAGCGCATAAAAGCCAGACTTTAGTAAAGTCTGTCCTGTAGAGTGACTGAAAACAAGAGTTAATCAAAATGTGGGACATTTTCTAAATGTGTGGGACGGGGGGGACAAGGTCTAAAAATGCTGTGCAGTCCCACACCCGATCACCCTAGGTGGGGCCAGAACCCTATCCCAACAGACACTGGAAGAGAGGCAGAGTACACCCTGGACAGGTAGCCAGTCCATGAAAGAGAAGCAGAATACCAATCAGTTGACAATGGGGCACCTGGAAAACACACACACGCGCAATGAAAGCACATGGAAAACATGCAAACTCCACACAGAAAGGCCCCGCCAACCAGGAGGTTTGAACCAAGAACCTCATTGTTATAAGGTGACAGTGATAACTACTGCACGCGGTGCCACCTTTTAAAAATGAAATAAATAAAATAAAAATTAGATTATTCTTGTTTCTCCCCTGTGGTATCTGTCCATAGAGATAGGAAGATATCTGTGTTTGAAATTTTACAGATTAAAAACGTGATTTGTTCTGATATCTGGACTTAACACAGACATACTGTCAGGGCCTTGAAAGGATCTATAGACTCTAAATAAGATGATAGACTGTTGAAAGCTTTGAATGCATTATTATTAATACACAATCAGTCTTGAGTAACACACACTTGTGTGCTTTTTGCTCTGGTAGAATGAAAAATAGTAACGTTTCATCCAAAACTGCTCTTTATATGGCAGGAAATATCTTTGTACTGTGAGAAGTTTCCTGACTTTTCTCTTTCAACAGTTCTTCTACTTTCACTGAGGCCTGGGGGCCAGGCAAATGACCTAAAAGAAGAGTAAATATTTACTCTTTATTCTGCTACGTATATATTTGGATAATAGATTTCTTCTTAGAACTGGAAATATCCCATCCAGTGACATGTTTTCTCATGTTTTGCAAATTACTTGACAAACTATGCTCCGAGGCCTCCGACACAGCATGGAGGATCAAGTGTTAAATATGCTGTCTTAAAATATAAAGTAGCTTTATAGAAGGTTGTAGAAAAACAAAATTACACATTAGTTTGGAAGTTCTACACTAAACTGGCTTAATTAATCTTTCACTTCATTGTTATAGTCTATTTAACCTTCATGTAGGGCCAAGATTACAACATGAACTCATTCAGGACTGCTAAGTATTACTCTACATTAACTGCAGATAGCCACTGTTGACTCAGGCTGCCTTTCTGATCCCATTATTTTCCAGAATTACTTTCAGTGTTTCCAGTCATATCAGTTATCCAGGTCATACCACAAAACTGAAAAAATTAAAGCAACTCAGTCTTTGACTTCGTGTTTAATAAAATCGTTCTTTTGACAGTCAGAAAAGGCTCACCCTGCTATCAACATGGATCTTTTTTTAAAAAAAAGATGTGCAGTCCTATCTCTGAACAAGCCAGCGAAGGACAGGACACAGCATAAGAATCACTGTTCCCACTGAATAGTTCAAAAGTAGTAACAAGGGGCTATTTTTTAATCTGGGGTAGTGACTGATCTGACTGATTGCTACAGGATCTTTACAGATTTTTCCACTATTCTGTAAAAGTTCATTAAACTCCTGAATCTCATTTTGTTACCACAAAATATGTTATACAGCTGTGGTTGGAGTCCCATTTTATCTATGCAGTTTAAATGTAAAAGTGTAAAGAAAAGCTAAATAAATGTTAAGAACCTGAAGTGAAAACATATTTAATTCCTTTAAATGGTTCATCTACATTTAATGGGTTAGAGTAGGTACACCCTCAGAGCTGATGAAAAACCAGCTCAGAGATAAACCACATCAGTGTGAAGCGTATACTGCTCAGTTTCTGCTGACACGCTCACCAAGGTGTTAATCTACCTCTAGAGGAATAACTCAGTGATGCTGTTTTAGTCTGAATTAATACTGGAAGGTGTTAATGATTTTTAGTGCCTCTTGGGCGCACTAAGAATTGCTTTAATACTAATCATAATAACAGCTCTCTGATGAAAACCCTTTAGAGCTTTAAAAATAATTTTTACAGTGTATCACACTAAACTGTACAGTCATGGCCAAAAGCTTTAGAACTCACAAATTATTTTCTACATGTTTCTAAAGTGAATAACAATGGTAATGGATCCAAAATCTTAATTTGATGATCTCCGAACCTCTTAGTTATCACTTTTGCCTTATGACACGGTGCTCCATCGTGCTGGAAAATGTAAGATTGTTGCTAAATTGCTCCTGGATCTTTGGAAGAAATTGGTGTGTGAGGATGTTTTTAGTATGTCCTTGTTTCACCCCATCTCTAAAATCCTCCTCTGTCACACCAGCCCTCTGCATGTCCTCCTTCACTACATCCATGAATCTTCTCTGAGATCTTAATTGTCTCCTCCTGCCTGGCAGCTCCATATTTGTCAATAAGTCCTTGAAACTTATGAAATGCTTATGATTGTTCTTCACAGTAACATAGAACAGTGTACAAAAATAATCTAAATAAAAACTGAAGCAGCAAATTGTATGAAAAACAAAATTTGTGCCACTGCCAAAACCTTTGGCCCTGACTGTACAGTAAAGCTGAACTTAATACACTTATAAGTCAGTGCCTTTCAATAATTGATTTTAATCACATGCATTGCTGCCTGTATTTAGTCATTTAACTAATTTTCTGCTTGCTGGTGCCAAGTTAACAATGTGGGATGAAATGCAACCCACAGTCTTCTGCTGACTAATGAAAGCCACAAGTGCTAATGCAGTATTCACTGTTTCTAATACTACTTTTTCTGCTAGTGCTTTAAAGTCTTGTTAAAAATACAAAGAAGTGAGACCAGTTTTTGCATCTGTTCTTCATTAAACCCTGAAGACTTAAATTTAAATGTTACAAAACAAGACTAAGACAAACCTTTGTTTGCCTTAAACCTGCTGCTCCAGCTGAGCTGTAAACTAAAGTGTGAGGCCAATGTGAGCCCAGCCCTCACTATAAAGCAAGAAATTTAACAAAAATATGAAAATAATAGTGAAACATAAAATATAAGTTACTTTCCCCTCCTCAGAAAGCAGGCACTTAAACCCCTACAGTAAAATAAAAATATGTTAAACAGCACATTTACCTTCAGGATATCTTCTTGAAAAGATTCTTCTTCTTCTTCTTTCAGCTGCTCCCTTTAGGGGTCGCCACAGCAGATCATCTGCCTCCATCTCACCCTATCGATATCATCCTCCTCTGTCACACCAACCCTCTGCATGTCCTTCTTCACTACATCTATGAATCTTCTCTGAGGTCTTCCTCTTTTCCTCCTGCCTGGCAGCTCCATCTTCAACATCCTTTGTCCAATAGATCCACTATCCCTCCTCTGCACATGTCCAAACCATCTCAGCCTCGCTTCTTTAACTTTGTCTCCACTTCTTGAAAAGATGTATGTGGTCCAGAAATTAAAGACTGATTCTAACAGTCATCTTCTGAGGTCTGTTTCAGCTCTGTCTTATTGAAACACTCTGTTTACTTTATGAAGCCACTTTACTGTATTAGATTCAACTCTTAACAAATTATATTGTATTTTCTGTACTTACTTTTACTCACTGAGCTTCTTTATTTAGTTTTACTTTATCTGATCTATTGAGCCCACTGTGTAGTTTTTTTTTTTATCTTGTTTTGTCATATTCTATTTTATTTATTGAGCTAATCCACTTTATTTGGGATAAATAGGACTTCTGAGTTAAACAGAGTACATCTTATGTCACCTTATTTATTTAAATTAGTTTTTACTGACCTGTTGTCGTATGTGGTCAAATTAAAAGTCTCATTATTCAGGGCTGCGCACAGCAGCTTTGTGAGATTGTCTCAGGACATTTTAGCCATGACATTTTGTGTTTGTTGAGAGAAATCCTTCACAATCTAACGCCTCATTTGTCCCAGAAAGAACCTCATACCTCCAGCATTTGACCTGCGACCACAAGAGGGAGACAGGCCTCTGGAAAGAGCTCACTCACAGAGCCCAGCACACACACAGACACCTGAAACTAAGCCAAAAAGATGAAGTTGTCTTCTTTTAGTCTAAATTTAGAGCACTGGACTTGTCCTCCATGAATACTTGTAAGTGCATACTGTATGACATTGATAGACATTTTGCTCTGGAGGGTGGAGAATCCACACTTGGTCCTGGGAGCATAAACCTGAATTTTTTCCTCTCCAGTTTCCAGTTATTTGCACCAGGCCTCTTAATTTAAAGAGATATCTTCCTTTATACATTTCTCCCTTAAACATCCTCAAAGTCGGTTTAATTGGATGGTCTGAGTCCAGTCCTTTGATTAAAACTGTCCATTATTTTGCTTGTTAAAAATTAATCCTTCCACTAAAAGTCTCGTTACTAAAAGTCCAAGCCAGACCAGGTTAAACTACCTTCACTGGCAACTTTAGTAGGCACAACTTGCTAGTACCGGGTTGGACCGTCTTTTTCCTTCAGAGCTGCTTTAATTCTTCATGGCTCAGATTCAATAGCACTGGAAACATTCCTCAGAGATTTTGGTCCATATTGACAGGATAGCATCACATAGCTGCTGCAGTTTTGTCGGCTGCACATCCATGATGTGAATCTCCTGTTCCACCACATCCCAAAGGTGCTCTATTGGATTGAGATCTGGTGACTGTGGAGGACATTTGAGTACAGAGAACTTATTGTCATGTTCAAGAAACCAGTTTGAGATGATCTGATCTTTGTGACATGGTGTGTTATCCTGCTGGAAACAGCCATCTGAAGATGGGTACACTGTGGTCATAAAGGGATGGACATGGTCAGCAACAATACTCAAGTAGGCTGTGGGGTTTAAATGATGCTCAGTTGGTACTAAGGGGCCCAAATAGTGCCAAGAAAATATCCCCCACACCATTACACCACCAGCAGCCTGAACTGTTGATACAAGGCAGGATGGATCCATGCTTTCATGTTGTTTACTCCAAATTCTGAACCTACCATCTGAAGCAGCAAAAATTGAGACTCATCAGACCAGGCAACATTTTTCCAATCTTCTATTGCCCAATTTTAATGAGCTCATGTGAATTGTAGCTTCAGTTTCCTGTTGAGTCAACAAGTCATTTTCACCCGGAGAACTGCCGTTGGATACTTTTTCTTTGTCAGTCATTTCTCTGAAACCTCCAGAGATAGTAGTAGTAGTAGGAAAATCCCAGGAGATCATCACTTTCTGAAATACTCAGACTCAGGTGTGTGCTCTGTGTCCTAGTAGGTGTAATTCCAGCAGTGTAAAAGAGAATGAGCAGCAGAAAATTAATACATGCACATTCCACAGTTTGTTACACACAATTTGTGCTTCATTCAGTGGTTTTACTAAGATACAGTTTAACAACTTGCACATATAAAACGTATTCCCAACAGAGAAACTATATTACATGTGCACGCTGTAAATAAAAGAATAAATGAAAATGTGGCGCTTCCAGATGATTTTAAACTGAAACTCTGAACTTAAACTTCTCCCAACCCGATTATTTGTTCTGCATAAGTTAACCAGGTAAAAAAGAGAGCCACTTTCATGGCACACAACACTCTGACTTTAAGCTCAACATAGCTCACTAAGCCATTAACCTTGCTTCCTGGTACACCCCTCTGGCAGAACCGTAGACCCAGACAAGCTCCTTGAGTGACAGTTCAAAGTTTCCTTTTTCCTTCCTGAGGTTCCCTCCTCCAAACCCACACCAATTACCTCGCTCCAATAATCAACTCCAAATAGTTGGCAGCTGGACCAAAAGGAGAATCTCCACACCCACATGGGCGTGGTTAATATCTCTCTCACTCACGCGCGCACACACACACACACACACACACACACACACACAGACCTTGATTTAAATCAGAAAAGATTGGTCTTCCTTTCCTTTCCCAACTTCACCTATTTTCTAACATACAGTATGCAAACACTTAAACCACACAGATATAAAGGACACACCTATATACTGTATTAAGATGCAAACACAATCCTAATACACAGCTAAAACTGTTAGGGAAGCAATTCCATACTGTATCCTTAATTTCTTTCTTCTTTGGCCCTCTTTCCTGAAAGACTTGACATAAAAACTCACACGTACACCCACAAAACAATCACTCCCTCAAGTGTTGTCTAGGCATCAGGACGGCCATGGTGGTGTCATGTGACGTGGCTACATGGAGCCGAGTGGATTAAGAGATTGGAGCACCGCATTTATTTTTCAGGGACTCGGCTGAAACATTAGACCTGCACAGGTGTCTAGGAAAACTGAGAGAGCAAAGAGAGAGGGAGAGAGAGGGAGAGATATAGAGAGGAGTGGAAAGACACAAAAAGAGCAGAGCAGAAAAAGCAGGATAAAGCTACTAACTACCACTAAATATCATATTTTTGTGTCCACATCTTCCATTCTGTTTTCATATATCTTTTCTGGTACTATCCTAGACTATTTGTCATGTATTATTATAAATCCACTGTAACATGATAATTAGCATTGTGGATGCAACAAGCAAGAGGAGGGATAGCAAGGATCAATACTTTTCAACCCAATTATCAGTATATTACAAAAGCTCAGCTCTATTTCTCATTACCATTAAATAATAGTAGATACACTGGACAAAAGTATTGGTCCACCTACACGTTATACCCACAGGAGCTGCTTGGCCATAGAAACCCATGCCACAAAGCTCCTGGCAGGAATTTTTTGTGCTGATGTTAATGCCAGAGGAGATTTGGAGTGCTGCAGTTATTAAGTCAGCAGAATGTTGGCAACTTTTACGCACTATGCACTTCAGAACTTGGTGACCCTGCTCTGTAACTCCTAAACACTTACACTTACACTTACAGTTGATCATGGAATATCTAGGAGGGAAGAAATTTCAATGGTAGCATTCCATTATTCCTATGCTTGAATTTGGCAAGCTTTTTAGAACAACCTTTTCTTTCAGAAATGGCTAGGTGCTTGATTTTATATACTTGTGGCAAAGAGACTGAAACGATCAGAATTCAAAGATTAAGAGGTGTGACCCAATACTTTTGTTCATATAGTGTATAAAGAAGGAACAAATCACCAGTCTAGAATGGATCGTCGCCCTGACAAATCAGGCCAGTCTCAGCTTGGTATGTCAGGACGTCACAATGGTGGAAAAAATGTCAGCTGCTCTTTAAGTTCTTTTCTGTTACACTTTTCTGTGAACAATTTAGTATGTAGGTAATGTCACAAAAAATTCTATTCAATTCAATTCAATTTTATTTATATAGCGCCAAATCACAACAACAGTGGCCTCAAGGTGCTTTATATTGTAAGGTAAAGACCGTACAATAATGTAGGAAATTCAAAATATATGGTTAAATAGTTTGCCTTTCCTTGCACTGGTCAAAGTAAAGAAATAAGAAGGAAGATCAAGAAATGCATTTTCCTGTTTGTTCAGTCTAGATTTCATTCTCTTAACCCATTGAGTGCATCTGCTACTAATTAATTTTACTGAGTAACCTCTATTAAAGGCCAACTATGACTATATTGCAAATACTACAGGCACAAATGGTCAACAGTGTGTCCATGATCACACAATACATAGACCTCATGCTAGTTTATTCACTCACTCACACACACTATCTGCAATGCAGTTTGTCCAGTGAGATTTATGTTGTCCTGGGAAACTTGATGTAGACGGCCACAAATCAGCGTGACTATGAAATAGAGAGCCACATGAACATTTACACGCGCGCGCGCGCGCGCGCGCGCACACACACACACACACACATACACACACACTGTCTCTCACATAGGCACGTGCACATGCACACATGAAATATAGGTACAGCCACTGCACCACTGAACCGACTCCCAAAGGTGCCCACTAAATTTACTGGCTCCTCTAGCCACTTCAAAAGCTCTCCATAACTTAGAGGCCAGACGATTTTATTGTTTCATGGAAGAAAGGATGGTGAAAAAAAGAAGCAAAGGAGAGCGAAGGAGTGAAAGATAGATGTACTGGGAAAAAATTTAAATCCTCCTTTGTTTCAGACAATTAAAATTCCTCTGGTTCTAAGGCATGTACACCCACAAATACACACTGTACATGTTGCCACACCCTCGCACATATACACAAACACATACAGCAGAAGTTTGTTAAGCCCATCCTAATATCTTTATCTCTTTATCCATAATGTACCTATGGACACAGCAACAGAAGAAAAACTAAGTATTATTATTTTTTATCCTCCCTTTTTTTCATCTGTACCGGTCTCCTTCTTTTTTTCTCCACATGAGCCACCTTGTGAGTTGCTATCAGTGTAGCCAGTTAAAGCTAATGATGTAGACACTCCCCTCCTCCAGGTTATGGAGCAGTGAGCTGGTAGCAGAACTTGTTAATGTCCATTTCAGTAGTAACAATTCCCTTATGGCACTGCACTAATGATAAGCAAAGGTGATTAGTGTTCCTGTCATAGGCCTCATTTAAGAATGCAAATCAGTTAATAACTTGGTCTCTCTAAAGCGATTTAATTTCCTTCACAGGTTTTTTAGTTGAAGTTACAGTAATAATTAGAGTTTATAGCAATATGACAAAACATCTCACAGAGGTGATGATAGGACTGGGAGTGAGTGGAAAGAGAATGGTTTTGTGTCTGGTTTTGATTTGTGTTCAAATGTCAGTTTGATCTATCTAAAAAGTCACAGCATCTGTCATTTGCACTTCACCTTCTTTACATGGTTCCTGGTTCCATAACAATTATCAGTAATCAAACACTTTTGCTCTTCACCCATTCAAGTCAGCGGTAAACCCTTGATGCATACACTCACAGTATTGGGTTAGATGAGACTTTGTATTTAGCAAACTGAGCTTCCTGGCAGGTGGTCCACCAAATGTTATCTTTTTAACCTGTGTCCTTGTACATGCACATGCAACACACAAGAGCTCATTCGATAAATGAGCACAGGTGATCATGACATGATAAGGATGCCTCTGACAGTAGGACAAGGATTTACTGACTAAATCAGCCCAAAGGAGAACAAAGACACAAAACAGAGAGATCATATTGAGGTTGTACTAAAATGTACTAGAGCTCTTCTTCCATGCTCTCCCACTACTTGCTCAGTGCATTGCTTCTAAGCAACTTTATATGTATGTGTTTATCTTTGTGTGTGTTTGTGTCAGAGTGGCTGCTACAATGGCAACCCATGTCGAATAATAGAGTAGTACCATCTGCTCCTTGATGGCTCAGGCGAAACTCTCAGGATGCAGTTGGTGGTCCCAGCTTTAGCCACCCCACAGATTATCTATCAGTGTTTGCATCTGTATGTATGCATGTGTGTATCTGTGTGTGTGTTTAGCTCCTGAATATATGGATGTGTTCTTGTGTGCACGCTGTAGCCCACCAAGTCAGAAAACCCAGATGGAATGAGGGATCATATTCTTGATTAAAAATGGCAGAGGGAGTTCTGAATTCTTCTGTGTGTATGTGTGTGTGTGTGCTGTGTGCATATGCTGTGCGACACGCATACCCTCTCCCATATGTTTTGTACCTGCTCACACATTGAGTTAGGTAAAGTTGATAAATTCCAGATATCCTACCTGCCCTTTCACAAACTCAGCTTTGCATGGATGGAAATAGAAATGCGGACCATTTGCAGGAGGTGCAAACGTATTCTATGCAATTAACCTTTAATTAAGCAGGCAGAGGCAGGGGAGAGGCAGCAAAGAGCCACAGAGGAACAATACGCTGTCTGTTGATTTACTGGAGTGTTATGGCTCTGGAGTCTTGCCTGATAGTTGATAGATAAAGCTGGCTCAGATTGCCTCAGAGCATGTTAAAATTAGCAAATAATTCCTGTTCATGAACTGTACAGAGGTTTGCCACCAAAAATAGCATCTGTCATGAAAGCAGTTAAATACAGCAAACATGACTTTGCTTCAGATATCTTTAGTATGTCTTGATAAAAGACACAGTAAATAAAACAATCACTTTTAGCCTACTAAAAATAATCTTTTTATTTTTCTAGTGTAGCTAATGGTGATTTTATATCCAATAACTGACCAGCTGCCACATCAAAGACGAATTAAAAGAGAGAGATCTCAGAAAATCCCAAATTAAAATTGATGGACAGTGGATAGTAGTAACCTCCAGGGGGAATAACTTTTTAAAAACTCTATTTGTGTGCATTTGTTTTTTAAAATCATATTTGACTTCTATACATTGAAATTAAAGTTACTGTAGTGATGATGTAATGATTCAAAATAACCTGCCTGCATACGTGCCTAGAGGCAGGGGCTCCTGAGTTGTAAGGCTTGCTTCTAGAAGGACACTGGCCAAATTTCCATATAATTTGCTCGTTGTCTTCATTGAATGAATCTAAGTTTATGAAAATTTTGGTCTTCCTCAAACCTTTCCTTTAGGCCACCATGAACCCAGAATCTCTGCCTGTAGAATTGCAGCAGATTTTCATAAAATTTTCTTTTTCTGTTTTGGAAATTATTCCCAGGTCAGACATCAGGCAAAGGTAAATTCAAACACGTTGTGTGCTTCACAAAAATAAAATGAATTTTGAACATCTAGTCTGAACTGACTTGATTTACCAAGTGTTGTAAATGCTCTGCCCATGTGTGATCTATTTTTGAGACAGAGCCTTACAAATCAAACTAAGTATGCCAGAGATGCCTCCTGCTTTCCCTTTTTCTGAATTTCTTAAAAATCAACTGGTCTCTGATCTGAAGGCTGATCTGAAACATTGAAACGGGACTTTTTACAGCAGGTAGCAAGGAGAGATGATTTGCTCTTTTCCTGTCAGATATATCTTTGCCCTGTGCTGCCCTGCAGATCACTGCACACACTCCTTTGACTATTTATGGCAGCAGTTAACTCCCAGTGCTCTGGTAAAGAGCTTCAGCAGCAGGTGAAGTCAAAGATATAGCAGAGAACCATACCACAGACCTGACATAATATTACAACGCATAAACTTACACAGATGAAAAATAGCACAGACCTAACTCACCAGGGTTAAAGATTAAAATGTGTGTTTTTGTGTGTATTTTAGAGCTAGCAGTGTGATACCAGATTGATTCCAGACCAGTGTTTCTGTGGTTTTTGGAAAGGTAATACCCTCTGCCCTCTTTTTGCTGTAGCGCCGCTGTTTCACAGCCTCTATCCATTCACCTGATGGATGTCGCCCAAGAGACTCGCAAACGAACTGCAACCTGCAACATCAGGAGAGAAGATGCAACAAAAGAAGAGGGAAGAAGGTAAAAGAGGACAAAGGAAGAATAGAAAAGAGATCTTAAGTCAACAAAACATAGTGTCATTAAGACTGTACAATCATCCACTTCTGTAGCACTCTGTTCTACTTTATTCTATTCTATTCTTTCTGTGAGACACAGCTTAGTGTCCATTTTCTCTTCCTCATTCCAACAGAAGGATTGATCCCTCAGGCCATAGACTGTTTCAAAATGGGCTTTATTATAGCACACTGTTTCTTTTGATTACAGGAAGGTCTCACTTTACCCCACCACTCCATAGCTGTGTGTATTGTATTACCTGCTGTTCTGTGTGTGCATGTGTGTCAATATACATGTGTATGCAGATATGCAAGTGTGCAAAATAAAGTGCATATTGTTTGTGATTCAGATTAAGGCCTCTTTTTTCCCTGGTTGTGCTGCATGAGTCATTCATTTCACCTTCAGATTTAGAAAAGTTTTCGCCTTGCACAGTTAAAAGATGTTTCTTGTTTGATGTGAACGTTTGCCCTTTTTTCTTTTCTTTTTTTTTTAGACAAGCATACTCTGTTACTTTCCAAGTAATCTATAATATATAGTCTGTGCTCTGTGTTTTGTCTCTATTACTACATACTGGATTTGTGCTGGGCTAAAAAGCATTTCAGGTTGATTAAACATACATACAGTATTTTTTTTAAAAAAATCCTTTATTTTTAAATGACTGTGTTTTATATCCAAATATCATATATTGTCATGCTAGTTTATCTAAAAATGCAGTAAGCAAACCAGCGTGTATCTAAAGTAAGAGGTCCAACAGTGATCATAAAAAAGGCTGAACATCTTTCATATCCATTTCCAAATGGATATCACAACCACATTTGGAAAGAATAACTAAGAAGCTGCGAATAGAGTTGCATAGTGTTTAATAAATTGAATCTGACTGGCCAATAAAATCCTGCCGTCTGCTCAGGAGGGGTCATTAAAGGGTCAAGGGCTTAGCCCCTGATCCAGACAGACAGCCTCGATTCTGTGTTTTCCGCAAAACACAAATGGGTGAAATTCATACTTCAGCAATGTCAACTTCCCTCTGCAGCGCTGTCACTTACAGCACAGGCCTTGGAGAGTACAGAGAGCGAGAGAGAGAGAGAGAAGATATATCCTGTATCATTTCCTGTTCTGCCAAGCGATGTCTTTCTGACCTTGTTCATGATATGGCTCCATGCTTCTCAGTATACTCCTTCCTGGCACTTTTATATGTGATTCTGTGTCTCTGTCTGTCTGTCTTTCTTGCTGATACGCTTTTTATCTTTCTGCCTGCCTCTTCCTCTTGACTACCTGTTTCTCCCTCTACCTTCATGTCTCTCTTCTGCATCTATATACCCACGGCCTGCAGCTGGCAATAGAAGGGACACATTGCAGGACGAGGAAGGCATATTTACTCCTTTCATTCCAGGCATCACGCCAGATGCCGCCTCTCCCTCTACACCCATTTTTGACCACATGGTCAAGAGGGAGTGTTTTCTGTTGCTTTTGGACTGCACTTTCAAAAAGCCTTTCCCTCGCCCTGTCTGTCTTCCCTACACGTCTGACGAAAACTCAGACTCCTTTTTTCCAACCAGAAGTGCTAGTTCTGGCATCGTGAGCAGCCCTCTGCAACCCCAACCCCAACCCCAAACACACACACATACACATGCTAACCACACCTCAAGCCCCTCACTAAAATACCAAATATCTAATTTTTCAAGCAGGAGCAAGGAGGAAAGAGGTGGGAAAAAAGAGATACAGTATATTTATGAAAACAAACTGGACTGATGCTTTGACAAGTGCAGTTTAGATTGTGGGTATATACCAACAGGAAAGGTGAGAGGCAGGTAAATGTAAACGTTCATTACATTACCATCGACTGCTGGGCCTCTGATGTACGATCCCAGCTTTCTTAAAAGCTCTCCTCTGACCAAAGTCTAGCTTCTTCTAATTCCACCCAGAGCTCTGGGAATTTATTAAATTACCTAAAATGATCACATAAGAAAAAGGGCTTTAGAATTTGCTGAGGTGCACAGGATAAGCTTTCAGACCTATCTACAGGATCTCTTTAATTCACCAAAAGTGTGTGTGTTTTAAAATGTCAAAGTGCCTCAGAGCAGCTTTTTTTTTGCTGAGTCCATTAAAATTTCCCACATCCTTCTTTTTCTAAACACAAAAATTGTTTGATATTGATGGAGTGAGCCAGTGTACACAGAGGTAATTACTCCAGAAATAATTCATTCATTTTTATGTCTTTCATATTTCTTCTTTTTGTAACTGTTATGGACAGATTTATTCTACTCATTACAGAAGAACTGTATGTGTATTTCTTCTACTTTGTTACAATATAAAATAAAAAATTTATAAAATAATGATAAAACAGAATGCAATAATTCATAAACCATTTCAAGCCTATACACAATTAAAAATAGTACAAAGACAACATATCAAATGTTGAAACCTGGAAAAAAATGGAAAAATAAATGCTGATCTTGAATTTGACAGCTGTGTTCTGCCACTGCTTCTTTAAATAACACCGTGAGAGCTGTTAAAATGTAAAGCAAAATGTGTTCCTATTCCTGCCTGATGTAAGATTTCAGTCACTCAACAGTTAGGAACCTCCTTTGTCATCTTCTTTTCATAATGCACAGATCGTTTTCAATGGGGGACAGTTCCAGACTGTAGAAGGTCAGTTTAGCATTTGGACTTTTTCCTTTTGAGCCATGCTGCTGTAATACATGTAGAACTGGCATTGTCTTGCTGAAATAAACTATGTCTTCTCTCAGTCATATATTGCTCCAAAACCTGTATATAATGCTCAGCATTAATGGGACTTTCATAGATGTGCAAGTTACCTATGGCATGAGCCTTAATGCTCCCGCATACCATCACAGATTCTGACTTTTAAAATGTGTGCTAATAACAAGCCACATGGTTCTTCTCTCCACGTTAGTCTGGAGGATGAGGTGTCCAGACAAGAATTTTGATTCACAAGACCACAGGACAGTTTCCACTTTGCCTCAGTCCATGCAAAATACCCAGAGAAGACAGCAGTGTTTCTGGATCTTGTTTAGATCTGTTTTTTTTTTTTTAGTTTTGACTTGCATTTGTGGATGCAGAAATAAACTGTATTCACTGACAGTGGTTTTTAAAACAGGTCCTGAGCCCATGCAGTGATTTCCACTATAGATTCATGTCTGTTTCAAGTACACTGCTGCCCGAGGGCCACACAGTCATTCTGTATTGGTTTTCAGCTTGTATAAAGAGTCTTCTCTGGATTTTCTCAACAATACTTTAATGATAATATTTACTGATATTGATAAAATTGCCAAATTCTTTGGAATTTGACATTGAGAATTCTTAAATCATTGAACCATTTGCCTATAGTCTCTCAGAAAGTGGTAATCCCCCCAACATCTGCACTTTTAAGAGATTCCGCTACTCTAGTATTTTCTTTCTATATCCAAAAGACATATATACCCAGTCATGTTACTAATTAACTTCATTAGTTATGAGATGTTCCACCAGAGTTATCTTTTGTTTTGGTTTGTTTGTTTTTACTATTTTACAACTTTCCCAGGCGTTGTTGTCCTGTCCCAACTTTTTGAAATATTGTGTATTAAATTCATGTCTTTTTCCCAAAACACCAACATTTCTCAGTTTCGGCATTTAATATTTTGTCTTTGTCTTTGTATTGTTTTCAATTAAACATAGGATTTACATTATTTTATTGATTTTTTCCCCAACTTTTTTCCAAAGAGGTTTGTAAATAATTGCCAATATAGGTGTTTTAGAATTATTTAGAATTATTTAAATAACTGAGTTTTTGTTTGTTAATGAAAGCTGACTTCTATAGCGTAACTAATCTATTAATCAATAAAATAACTGTTTTAATACTGAGTAAATTTATGTAAATTTAGGTTAAAGAGTATATTTTCATCATTACAAGACTTGTTTTGAGCACAGAGACATCAGCCAGACAGCTGCAAACGCATGCTCAAACTCATTTTAAACTCTGGGCGCACACATGGACACACACAAACATAGAGCACTGTGTTAATGAGAGTGTACTCTCCTTCTGTTTCGCTTTTTCTCACCCCATCAGGGAATATAAAGTTTAACAAGCATTTTGCTATCAGTGACCCTGAGGAGGAAACGCACTCACCACTGAGAAATACTACTAATTACCCCAAACACTGTGGGTGTCTCTGCTGCTGTGTGTTTTGTATCTGTGTGCAAGAAGAATGTGTGACACCTATTGTTTTAAAGTTTCAAACAGAGTTTGCGTAGTAGGAGGTGGTGTTTTAGCTTTGTGTGTGGGTACATGTGTGTATCAGGAAAACCTTGAGGTGGTAGTTAGGTTTTAGATGGGTAGGTGGAGGCTAATTTATGTCAGCACTATAGTGAGCTCCTAGATTTATTGATGGTAAGGCAATACAGGGAGATCTGCTTCTTCAAAAATGCTCTGCAGCTCCCCCCTGCTCTACACACATAACTTAATGCCCTCCACCTTCCACCTCCCAACTCCTATTATACAACATGTCTGTCTTTCACACCGAACCCGACTGTAATTGTAGAGGCCGTACTGTTGCTGTGCTGACGCAAAGGACATATGGTCCCGAAAGAAACCATTAGAAGTACTGGGGGGTGGTGTGTGAATTCTGTCTCTCTCTCACACAGAGATGTACACAATTGCAGTGTGCATGACCCATTCCATGTTTTAGCCATCCCTATAAAATGACAGAATTCTTTAAATTTGTGGTGGGATTAGAGCAAAAATTGTCCTTTGGAGGGAAAGTGAATTTACCAGCTGAGACGGGACAATAATTTGCAAATGGGAGAAGTGGGAGTATTAAGACAAGGAAGGAAATGCCCTGTAAATTTTTGGGAGTGATGTCTGTTTCTCAGTATCAAAACTCCATGGGTGTATTTCACAATACTTCTGTTTAACATTTGTACAATTATTTATGTGCAGACTTCAGTAGGGTATATATAGGTTAGTATTCCTTTTACAATCGTCTGTTACATGACACAACTTGTCTTTTTTTTAGTAAGATGTTATAGCTTCTAAATTCTTAAAGGCTTGAATGTTTTGTTGTTCATTGGGATTATCACTACCAGTCCAAATGGAAACACTTTAAAATAATCTTCATTCATAAATTGGTAAATTAATAATTAAACTTTATTTAATAGTTTTTACTGTCAGAAATAATGATGTGAGAATAATGTTACCAACTGGTTATTAGTGTTATAAAGTTGTAACTTTTATAATGTAGTTTGTAACGTTCATAATACTTCTTTTAAAAAGTGTTGGGCTGAATCACATGACTGTAAACTAGAAGTTTGTGGTTTATTTTCTGTTTCCCTCACTTTTTGTTTATAATCACTAACTGTTTGGTTAGATTTAGAGGTTAGGTGTAAGAAAAGATTGTGATTTGGGGAAAAGTACAGTCAGTTAAGAGTAAGACTGGTCTGGCTATTGCCATGTTGCAAAACCAGCGCTAAATTACAGCTTCTGAGATGCCAGTGACTTTGACTAAATGGCAGTATTTGAAGCTCTGGGTATGAGGACCAGTTCGCTGATCAGTAACGAAACCTTTGCTACAAAATTACAATAACATCTGGTAATCATTAACAAACACATAATTGAGTATATAAAATGTTGATACTAGTAGAGTGTAATTGTAATCATCTCTTGTCAGCTATGGTAATGAAACATGATGCAAAATATAATTGTATTACACAAACTAATGACATAAATAAACATGCATTATAAACAAATGATAAATTAAGATGAATAATTATCACTCCATCACTTCATTAGTTTTTAAAAGTAAAATAACTATTTAATAAAGTATAATTAACTATCATTTGCAATTTATAAGCAGAGGTTATCTGGAAGTGTTACCTGAATAGGTATTCTTGTTAGCTATAATAGCTTGGACATGTGTCCATGAGCATCTCTTTTGTTGATGTCAAGCAGAAAGAACTTCAAAGTTGTGTTCTAGTATGTTCAGTATTTTTATATGCAGGCCTGGGTTCTCTCCCAGTCGAGGTCGTTTCAAAAGAGCTGAAGGCTTATAAAAGCCATGTTAGGGTTATTATGTACATCCTATCTGCCTCAGCCTTCACTGACCCTCAAACTGTGTGTGTGTGTGTGTGTGTGTGTGTGGTCATTAGGCAGAGCTACAGTGGAATCCGTTTACTCTCATAATTTTGCTGTTCGGTTTTTGTGAGCCTGAGAGGAGGAACGAACATCCTGAGTTTATTGGCCATTAGAGAACTCTAGACGTGTGTGTGCATGTAAGTGTGTGTTGGTATGTGTAAGTGTGTGTGTGTGTGTGTGTATGTGTGTGTGTGTGAAAGTGTGTGTGTGTGAAAGTGTGTGTATGTCAGGAGAGCCAGTTTGTTTGGCTAAGTGAGGCAATTTTGGTCTTTAAGTATCTCATGTCACTTCCCCTGAAACAGGGGCAAGTGATACAAGTGCTCCATTCTTAGCAACACACCACACACACACACTTGCATGGACACCTACACACACACTTCACTCACACTTTTCAAGCTCCATTTTGACTGGAATATTTGTTCTTGGACATTATTTTCAAACTGTATATTTGTATTTCAATACTTGCTGTCTGAACTAATCTAAGTGGTAAAACAAAAAGTAATTTGTGATTTTACAATATGAGGCTTTAGCGCTCTAGAGTTATTTACTTTATGTATGAGCTTCTAATTATTTTTCTTCTCCTACACTTGGGTCACATTCTCTTGTTTTGTGTGTATGCCCTTGTCTTTCAAAGCCCAATATAAGCAAATTAAAAAGACTTATGACTGATGTAATTGAAAACAAAGCACTTGATCCCCCAAAACAGATTCACTGACATACTTAGAAAAAAACATATAAACCTCAAACATGTGCTCCAGTACATCACTGAAGGAAATGTACATAGATGCTTGTCAAATGCAGCATAATTCCTTTAAGTCCAGTAAGATGTTACCTGATTGGCTCTTCAGGGTGGTCCCCTGATTAACCCGACTAGCTGGAAAGCAGACGGCTTTGATCTATGATTGGAGAGGTCACTTGCTGAGGTCAGCCAGCGTCCGCAGTGAATCTTAGGAGGCCAGTGATGAAGTTTTTGAGGAGCAGCTTTCCAAAATGAGACGTGACACCTAATTTCACAA
Organism: Heterochromis multidens; assembly: GCA_015108495.1. Classification (NCBI taxonomy): domain Eukaryota; kingdom Metazoa; phylum Chordata; class Actinopteri; order Cichliformes; family Cichlidae; genus Heterochromis; species Heterochromis multidens. The sequence continues at coordinate 19,948 of VUQS01037963.1, forward strand.
AAAAAGAAAAAAAAAGTTGCTGGCATTCATGAGAGTGAACTCATACTGACTTGTATTGAAGTCAACAGCCCACCGCAGTCCGTGACTTACAAAATCAGTTTCTTTATGCAATCAGATCTGACAAGCTTTAAAATGGACAGACTTTTAAATTAGATAGAAGATTGGGTGATATACTGTGTGTGAAATCATTATGTACTGGATCATGCAATGGCAAATGTATGAAAAATCTGATATGTGATCAAACTAATGTTTAGTGGAATCACCTGTGCTCCAAACTGCATGATACATCATGCAGTTTGCTAAAGTATTCTCACAGGAATGTGTGAAATAATTTGGACAAGTGACTTTTGCTGAACAACAATATGACATAATAAAATAGTCATGAACTATTTCACCAAAGATTGAAACCAAAAACTGGAAAAGTTGATTGTAAGAAGGTTAATCTGCACTTGACAATCAGTTAATCATTTACCAATCAATCATTCTATAGCTCTGCTTTCCTTTTGCTTGGTTTTGTCTGTTTTATTAGGTTTCAAAACAATATTTACACAAAACAGAACATTTATAGACTTTGCACTTTTCTTGACATAATAACAGTACACACTGATCAATAATGAAATTCTCAGTTATTATTTTCCAACTTGGTAAAATGGCTTTAGATTGAATATCAGTCTGTAAATTACTGCCACCCACTGTCTTCATCTATCCTTTTTTTCTGATTGCCTTTTTCCTTCTCCACTGCTTCTTTGTCACTGCTGTAACTTTTCATCCCCTCTGTTGAGTCAGAGGAAGATGAACTCTGAGCAGCTGTGTTACTCCCTGCCTAAGTGAGTTACGGCAAGCTGCTGTCCTCTTGGCTATTATTGATAATATTACACTGGCTGATGTAAATATGACTCTGCCTGCATCCTCTGTCATCCTAATGCAAAGCTGAAACTAGCATCTGTGTGTGTGTAGGTGAATGAATTTAACGTCTGCTTGTCTATAATCCGCGAACAAGTAAGGAAGTCAGGCCCCAGTTCACTGTGTATCAGTGTTTGTGTATCAGTGTTTGTGTAAGTGTGTGTGTCATATTCGCTTCCTGACCCCAGGACACTCCTTCCCCAGGTAGATGCACAACGTCAGGCTTCATGCAGTTTGCCGGAAATATCGAGCTGAGACCTAACATGATAAACAGCACTGAGCAGCATTAAGTTGGCTAATAGAAGATCCTGCCCTCATGCGTGTATATATTTTTTGTCTGTCCATGCTGGGCTGTGACTTCCCGCAGCGCTGTAAATAATATGTCTTTTCACAGGTGGATGTCTCCATGCGATGCACACTTGGGAACATGACTGGATTTTACTGCTGCATCTGATTTTATAGCTGTCATTTCTCTTTATATTCCTCTTTTTTGCTTGAATTAGACATTCATCATTGTTGCTTACAAAACAAATATAGAAAAGGGAAAGAGAAAATGATGATCAAAGTGCTTAGACTGCACTAAAACAACTGCAAGAAAAAACACGCACGGATTTGGAGCCACCAGCTGCATCGCAAGCGCTCATTAGTTTTTTGTTGCCCTGACCTCAAGGTGTAAATTCTACATTAATGCCTCGTCTATTAGCTGGACTGAACTCTGAAAGACACACACAACAAAGGCAGACACACACACGTTCTATGTCCACACACACACACACGCACACGCACAAACACATACACACACCAGTATGCACATCATGCACACACATGCATATTCAGAAAAGCACACGGAGAGCCATGCAGCAGCTGTCTACCACCCACACACTCCAACCATGCCACCCCCTCTCCACACACACCAACACAATCAAGCCCACTGTGCCACATTCACTGCATTCTGCCATTCCTCTTACACAGACAGGCAGGAAGCAAATGTGTCATTTATTAGGGCCTGTTTCCAATCTGTGCTGATGATGAATATCTCCGATCTCCCCATGCTGCTCCTGAATATTCTGAGACAAAGGCCTCTTATGAAATTATACTGTCATTAGGATGACTGCTCTGATTAGATATTGGGACTGGATTAGCCATCTGCTTGGCTCTTTGGCAGAGGAATGATATGACCTGAAATAATTGCCATTTATTCCTTCATGAGAACACAGAAGGGTTTAGTTTCAAAACATGATAGGCCATATTTATCTTGAGAATTTCCTTGTGTGGAGGAATTCATTCATATATCCTGTTTAAACTTTAACTGGCTTTTTAGGATGAACGTAAAAGGCACACTTTCACTTACTTCTTAGATGTTACTTATTTAGAAATAAATGTACTATTTTCACAAAAATATTTAGCATGGCACACATAGTAAGCAAATGAAACATCACTCTGTTTTGAACCTGCACAACCAAGTTTAAATGTTAGATTTTTAATGCCTCTTACAATGAAAGCTTGTTTCCATATGTCAGGCAGCACTGAGGAATGGAGATTGTTGCGGGCAGTGTGCTGGTATCAGTAGCTGCCACTGTAGAATGGACATATGTAGCAATTTATCACTTGTCTCTCAGCACATGTGTGGGTGGCCCCGCAGCGGGTATTATTGCAATTTAGGAGCAATTGACAGTAATCCCCTCTTGCTTATGTGAAAGCTCATCATCCCTCCACTCTCCAACAGGCACATCTTCACTAGAGATGACCTCCAGAGCTGGTATATGTTGTAGCTCATGTTCTATATCATTATCTGCTTGTCTCACTCTTTATCATGGTGGTCTGTAAAGGCATGTCAGAGTAAAATACATTCAATGAAAAAAACATGCAGATGCACTAATGGCAGTTCTGTGCAAGGCTATTCAACTTTATGACACAGAAATTAGTCGTGCATATGCTTTAGTTATAAACCCTACCATATTAACTGATGTATGCAAAACATTAGTAATAAGAATAAGCAACTTGATCATCAAATCCTAAATTGCTTCACAGCAAGTCGAAACCCGAATACAGTAGTGGACCTTTTCTCCTCAGAGCTATGGAAGAATTTACCTCCAGTTTGATTTAGGGGCAAATCTAGAAATACTACAGTGGCTCGTGGTGGTAAAAATAGTTGACCCACAAAATAAACTCTCAGTTCAACAGTCAGTTCCCTTACCTCTGAGAAATCACTGAAGAACAAGATACTTAAATAAGTTTTGTCTGCGTGACAGCTGGATTCAGATTAAGTTAGTGAGAGTTTGAGAGAACTCAGCCTGCTGCTCTGCTGCACTATATTTATTGGCTAAGTCTTTTTCTATCCAGGAAGCATGAGGTGTGGCTGCTATATAGAAATCAAGGTGAGAAGGTCCGGGTGAGGTTCGCCTTAAAACACAGAACTTTGACAGAAATAAGATGGAAGCTTGTGTCCCACATTTTGTTGGTTAACACTTGGTGAAAGCCATATAACTGAATGTGAAATATAGATTTTAAATGACTGTTTCACTTATTTTATTGTATTTTATTTCTTTATTTATTTTTAGTTAAGACTAAGATCTTTATCTAACCCTAATTTTGAGTTTTTGAGGTGGAATGGTGCAGGAAAGTATAGGAAAATCTTGACTGCAAAAACGTATGTTTAGAAATATATATTTGCCATTGAAGTTTTATTGAAAATGAACATTTAAGTCACAAGATCATGTGTTGAGAAATAGTTAAAACTATCATCATAAAATCACAGACTTGAATCTGCTCTAGTCCCACACAGTTATAGCCCCTAAACACAGTACAGTATTATAAGACTGTGAATTTTCCCAGAATTGTAAATTATAACAGACTATTAAGAAATTGCTTTAACAGGTAGTTGATGGACTTAAAGGAGGTGAAAAAGATATGATCCAGGGAGAAAACATGTATGAAGATCATTCAGAAAGTAAGCTATTTCCTTTTGTACCAATATTAAACAAATAAATAAATAACTATAGTGTGATCAGACTTGCTGGACACTGGCTCAGATGAAGTGCAGTCTGGTTAAGTTTACATGTATGCACTGATTCAAGAGACATTTTTGAATTGAGAAATATAACACTGTTACAGTTGTATAAGTCCAGATATAATTTGCACTAAAGTTTTAAAGGTACGAAGTTGGATCAGTGGCATAAACAGCAACACTATATGCTGAAACTAAACCTTAGTAAAGTGTAATGATGCATGAGGCAATTCCTCAGCTTAGGCCCCATCTTTTCTTTTCTTTTTTCCTTTTTTTGAATAGCTGCGGTTTCCATATGCTCCGATTGACTATAATTGTTAGTTTCCTGGACAAAGTGTTCAGAGGTTTGCAGGCATTTAATGTACCCCGCAGGCAGAATTAAAAAGCTATCATGAAATCTAATGCTTCCATATAAAAACAAATGAGTGACACACTATGCACACTTCTATTTACAAAGTAAACACTTTCCTTCATCTCCATAATATCGCATGTTATCCCCAATAGTGAGCAGAATGCTACATAAGGTTTGATGGATGGCTTGGTTCAGTGTTAGAGAAGTCATTTAGATGATGAAAGTAGACACATTTTTAATGGAGTTTCTTGAAGGATTTAGATTCACTGAATGCATGAAAAAATGTAAAAAGATAAAAAGCTACTCTGCAAAGACAATGCAGCAACACCAAGATGTTATCCAAAGGATACACTTCACTTTCTGGGGTGATCTGACCAGTGATGACACCGCAAATAAGTTCCCAAATGAGGTTTGTGTTTTATGGAAACAACAACCAGATGTCTGAGAGAATTTATCTTTCTTTGTGCATGTTTGCATTCTTATTATCATTATCCATGGTTACAGCATTGCTCTTGGGAATGTTGTTCTGGTTATTTAGTACATCACTTTGGTTCAGAATGAAATATCTCAGCCACTGAATTGCCAATTTTTTTTTTCTTTTGTTACAGCTATCCATGATCTCTAGAAGGTGAAACTGACTGGACGAGGTATTTTTCTGTCTTGCTTTCTCTTACAGTTTTGGTATGTAGAGAAAAAGGTCTCAAGGTATACTGGATGGATTTCCATGAAACTTGGCAGATTTATTATGCCCAGACAATGAGTCCTAATGACTTTGGTTATCCTTCCGAATTGTTAGAAGGAAATGAACAGGTGTGACTAATGACCTTAAAAATAGCTCCATTCCTTTTGGGTAACCCAGCACTTGTTTATTTTTATGGCTTAGTTGGAATCTTATTGAAATTAATCACTTTTTACTGAAATTTGTTCTCACTTGTGCTTTTCCTACAACAAAAATTTAAATACCCACTGTGAAAATGATGAGCTATGGAGTGGCACCAATTTCTGTGTAGATTGGGAAATTTTGTCCAGATGGTGCATCACAATAAGTAGGACTTTGAGAAAAAATACCCCAATAATACCCAAATGTTATATCTCTCTTATAATAAATTGCAGTAACTTTAACTAAGTAATGGAATTTTCATCTTGTGGCACCGAAAGGCTCATTTTTAGTTTGTCTGCAGTTTGTCTTGTCTGTAGTTTGTGTTTAGACTTGCACTTCAACTTGTAACACTGATGATATTACTATCAAGGATGTTAACAATTATTAGCATTAATCCTGCTAAACAAAACAATGATAGATTACCATTGTGAGAATTTTGCAATTCTAGCATTAGCATGTAGTATATAAACACAACTGCAGTTGAGGTTTGTTAAAAAAAAAAAAAAAAAAAACTTTTAAAAAAAAAAAAAAAAAAAACAAATTATTTC
>VUQS01037972.1:5650-24593 GCA_015108495.1 Heterochromis multidens
AAAAAAAAAAAAAGAAAAGAAAAAAAAAAAAAAAAAAAAAAAAAAAAACACAAAACAGGCAAACCAAGCTGTGGAGGGAGAGCACATGTCTCAGGCTTTTTCCAGACCCAGGAGTAAACTTTAAACTCAGTTCAAACATGAAGACATTTGTCAGCCTCTTTAAGGACGGGTTGTATTCCAGGGCAACAAGGGTCAAAATAAAAAACTGTTTATGGACCGAAGAGTCCAGGTAGACAGAGAGGGTATAGCAGGCAAAGACAAGCAGCACAGGAGCACACTCCTGTCAGAGCTGGCAAAGATCAACATGAACATTATTAGAAGTCAAGTTGATTCAGTCAGTTCACTGATTTGAGTGAAGTGAATCATATCTTTCCATTTTAGAATGACTTTGAGGTCCAGTTTACTTAATAAATAATAATGTAATTCAAAACTTATATACAGTGCTTAATTTATTAGACCACCACCCAGTGGAAGGTTTATGCCACAGCTGTGCTAAATCAACAGTACTGGTATCCATGAATTTTGATTTACTGTTCTACAAAAAAGCAGAGAAAATAATAAAGCATATTATTATTATTTGATTAAGATGCCAAATGACAGTTACATATTTCCAAACCTGAACAGAAAAACTAGTTTTAGTGGTTGAACGTTATGCTCGATTAATCTCTGATTTCTCAGAAGTCCGATGTGCCGGCTCAAATTTGGGTATAAAATATGAATTCAGTCATTTTTATTTTTAAACAGGTTTTTGACCGATTTCTAGACTGTGTTGGTTGAAACACACGTAGCCTCATTCTCAGTGATGAAATTATGCAGAAGCAAGTATATCAAATGTGGGCTTTTTTTATACTGTCTGGCTATTTTTCTGCATGTGCCTCCGATTTCACTAATGATGGGCTGGATGTATAGGTGTATTCTTCAAACATCAAGCTAGAAACCCAAGTCCACAGCCGGCAGGATTGTGTTCCTGAGATTACTTCTGGAGTACTGAGTGCAGCCTGTCTATAAACAAAGATTATTTTAGACCTGCACTGGCAGCAGCCAGCGTCTGCAGGTGAACAGAAGGAAGGCTTCAACTGAATGTTTGCTGAGCTGACCATCACATCTGTGCAGGTAACACAGTTATATAACACAGCCAATATGTTACTCCACGTATGGTCTGAACTCAAACTCACGATATGGAGCATGCCAGACTTTACTTTAGACTTCCAGCATTAGCAGCACAATCTGTGCATAACATCAAAGTAAGCACAAAATGCACTTTCTTAAGGCCAGAATTCAAGCTCGCAACCTGTCTCTTCATGTCCTGAAATATGCCGGGCTGTGTTACCTTGTGCAGGTTTCCTTTGGAGTCTCCCAGGAAGGCGATGGTATGTCCCACCCTGCCGCTGACAGCCACAGCAGTAAGACGGGCAGAAGGGCTGTCTAATATGGTTTCCACTTCCACAGCAATGCGACTGGCCATGGGGCTGGGGGTGTGGTCAGAGCCGCAGGGGTAGGCATCCAGGGTATTCTAATAGTGGGGGTACATGAGAGAAATATCAGTCTGCAGTAACAACGTAGGGTAGGATAACCCTAACCCTGTGTTCAAGCAAAACAAATCAAGAGCACATCAAATGTAAACTATTTAGCTGGTGTTGTGCACAAAGAAGCTCTCGAGTGACTTGTTATTCATTTCTCAGCAAGTAAGCCAGTAGCCAAAAATATAACAGCAGCGCTCCTACTGCAGTTAGTAAAATCACAGCAGGATTTATTGTGAAAGGGTCGGGGTTTGGGAACGAACTAAAACTGGGATCCAGCGACTACTACACTCTGTGCTTTAAAGCTTACACAAGATTTGCTTCTGCTCCCACAGTTTGGCAGAGGGGAGTCCTTGCTCTGGCTGCAGGGCTGTTGTTTTTTGTTCCAGGCCATTTATTTTTCCACAAGAATGTTTCAGCGGGGTCATTTATTCTTCACCGTTTGCCCTAACAATAGGAAATAGAGGGAATGAACCTGAGAGCCCGGCCTGTTGAAGGCTACTTGTTTTGATGGACTGCATGTAGTTGGCTGATGGTGTTATAAATGGATTCCTTTTTTGGCCTCATCCTAAGAGCAGTACAGTAGAAACATTTTTCCTGATTTAACCACTGCACACAGCTTTGAGCCCGACTGTGAACATGTAGCTGAACATATGGGGGGTATCATGGAGGACTGATTAAGCTAATTAAGGGCCTGTTTTGTCCACATCGTCAGGAGAAAACAAGCAGAGAAGACTGCATGCTAAGAATAGCTCCAAACTACGTTATTAGTCCTGGAACAGTTCTGAAGTTATGACATGCAGTGTAGGAACACAGCCTGGATGCTTGAATGCTTGCATGTGACTGGCTGGTTTGGCTGATAGGAGCCTGTAGTGACACTAATGACACATGCTGATGAGTGCTGTGCACACTGGAATCATCTGGACTTTTAGCCATAAATAATATGGACAGTAAAAACCACAAGGGAGTAAGATAAGGTAAAAAAAAAAAATATCACTCAAGCTGCATTCCAGCCACTAATGTCAGGCATGAGTCACAAAACCTGATCAGCAGTAAAGAGCAGTTTTCCAGTGGCTTAGAGCTGGTGTGAGAACCTGTCACTGCTGCAGAAACACTAAACAGGGATGAAGGATGATTTGTGTGCTGTTCGTGGACCAGATTTGACATCCTAATCATATTAAATCTCTTTTCAGCTCCAGATGCCTCCCTGTTGTTCACCTATAATCATGTTTTCCTGTGATCTCCCTTTTTTCACCTGGCCTCAACAACATATTCTCTCTGACCCTTCTGTTTCCTACCCCACTTACTTCCCTTTCTTTCACTGTTTTCTACCACACTATTTACCTGTATCCCTTAATCTTACAAACCTTGTCTCTGGCCTTGTCTCTGTCTTTATCCTCCTTTGTCAGGCCTTGTTAAACACCACTCCTACCTCCACCCCACTAAGTACAGCTAATACCCCGATCGATCTTCCCTGACCAGTAATTGCATTAAACTGCACCACCTGCTATATATTCTCCCCTCAAGCCAATCCGCTGTGTGTGGCTGCACAGGTTGAACAATCTTATAGCTACAGAGGGATGTCAAACTATCTGTCCAAATACAGTGTTTACATGGATGCATACAAACACGTCGTCCTAAAGTCAAGATTTCCAGAGTTGATCTAATTTGATCCCTGGTCTACGGCATTACATCTGTCTCTTAGAAAGATATCAAATTAAATTATTCTCTCTCATATAGAGGTCACTTTCTTGGAAGAGGACTACCGCGGACAGCTTCAGATGTATGGCCCAGCATTGGCTTTCACTCAGGAGAGTCATCACTGGAGTTAAAAAAAAAAAAAAAGCTTGGGCAGAATTGATAAGATGTTCTTCTGTAAACAGAATGATGAAAACGTGTGTGTATGATGGTGAATGTCGAGCGTATTAGCTTACTTAGTGACTGGTTTAATGTGTTCACTTTCAGTCTGTGTGAACATTTCCACCCAGAGGAAAAAAAAAATACTCCAGGGTAAAACAACACAGTGAGAAAAAAAAAAGGTCTTTATAGCCACAAATAACATTCTGACACCATATAATACAAGGCTATCATTATTGTAGGCAGTAATTTTTCCTTTTAGTAACACCCTCTCAGACACAAACATACAATTACACAGTGATGGGCCAGCGGAGCTCCGTCACTGCTGTCCTGTTTCGACCACTGAGTAGCTTCACTGAACTAACTCACTTTCTAATGTGTGCTTTAGTGAAAGATTATTTTTCAGCTTATAGTCTCAAACTTTCCTAATAACCAACTCTACAAGTGTCACAATATCTACACAACATGGGAAACTGTTAAGACTTCAGTTTATATTCAAGTGTGGTGCAAAAATAGCAAATATTTCACCCTAATTTTTGTCTGACTACAGCTTTAAATAAAACAATATAACAAAAAGAGTAAGTGACCAAAAACCAACTTAACCAATCAAACGAGCTCACCTCTGGGAGATTGGCACAGTTGGATTTGACTTCGTATTCAATGTAGGCTGCCTCCGCTCCTGCTTCTTTACCCATCTGTGTGTAGCATAAGTCTCTGGTGGAGTTGATCCTGCGGTCTACGTCTTCAAGGTTAAACATGCAAAGAGCTGAATCCTCACTGGGCCGAGTTGAAGAAGCCAAACGAGTGGAGAAAACACCAAGAAGAATCTCTGAACCGTGGCTCCCTACATCATCTTTGGAGAGCCCCAGCTGGACAGCTTGCAAGAGGTTGTAAATTTTACCTGCCCTAGAACGACATGTCAAAGGTACTTCCACATAGGAGTAATAGGCCTGATCATCCAAACATACACGAGAGATATAGGTACGATACTCGCGTGAAGGCGACTTTAGGTCCCTTCTGTAGAAAAGGAAGTACACATGCTGACGGTGGGCGAATGAGGCCACAAAATGATGGTCGTATTCTGAGAGGCGGCCAGCCACAGCCAACTTGGCAGTCTCCTCGTAGGAAAAGATGGGATCCTGGGCAAGGTTTCGTGTGGAAATAGGTGGATGACTACTGGTGTAACCCCGACCCACAAACAAAACTGGCTGCTTGTCAGGATGAGAGCGAACCACGAGCCCAACAGTACTAACATTAGGGTGGTTAGCTGCTACATACTGAGTATCCACCGGCCTCTCAGTGGAGAAAAGTACTTGATCCACAGAATCCAGGCTACGCTTCTGGCAGATTCCTTGGTTGACACTTCCGCAGGTTATAAGTTCCATAGAGTAAGGATTGACCAACAAGAGTTTGTTGTGGTTGCTAGTTTCTCGGGCCTGAGGGCAGTTGGTCTCCGTTACAGGAGGCAAACAGTCCCGGCTGTCTGTGACGGGTCCAGTGTCATCCTGCAGTTCAGGTTGGAGGAATTGATCCAACTGGAACAGGTGATTTTGGGCCCCAACGTAGACCCGACCCACACTGGTGTCAGGATGCAGGGCCAGGTGCTCAAACAGAGTGTCATTTCGGACAAAGGTAGGATAAAGATTGGATGGGTACGAGTCTGATCCTTGGACGCCACTGGGTAATGAAGTTAAGGGAGAGCCAGTGGCAAGCAGCAGGAGACAGAGCAGCGTTTTGACTGCTGGCGATGAAAGACGCACCATCCCCGGAGGCATGGCGGCAGAGCTGAGGGAAAGAACACAATACAGGATGTCAAAGGATTTCCTGTCAGATGTCCAAACACAAATGATGCCATGAATTCACACATAACACAATTTACTCTAGAAATCTTCCATCTTAACCTCTTCAAACTCAAGTCCTTACTAAGGAATTTAATGTTCGAGTGGTGGATGTTCATATTAATCATGGCCAAAGTTTTAAATAATGAAGTCAGTGTATGTACAAGTAATCCTTGTGAGCCAAAAGCTCTGCATTCAGACTGCTCTAAACACTAAGCTTCTGCTCTTGGCTCTATATGATGTCAACGAGAGTGGATATTCCTAATATGATCACACAGGCACACAGTTCTGGCTGTGAGCACAGAAGCCCCACCCCACCCGCTGTCTTCTGTTTGCAAGGGGCAACAAATCAGAACAAAGTTGAAAAAAGGAATTTGAGAACACTGCTTATTTCACACAGATGAACTCAAGGGCTACACTAAGATATATAAGGATCATTTTGAATTGTGAATCATGCAAAGCTACTGCAGTAGAGCCCGATTATAAAAATGAGAAGAACAGGCCCCCTTTAATATTCAGCTTGCACACACGGCAGCAGAGTGATGATTTGGTCAGCACTGTTGCCTCCCAGCAAGAACTGTTCTTGTTCAAACTCTAAGTGGGCCCTTTCTGTGTGGAGTTTGCATGTTCCCTCTCTGCCTGCATGGGTTTCCTACAGCTACTACAGGTTCCTCCCTCAGTCCAATGTCTGTGAGGTTACATACATGTCAGGTTGACTGGTGAATCTAAATTGACCATGGATGTGAGAGAGATAAACTGCTTAAAGTGCAGAGAATAAATTAGTGTATGAATGTATGCTTAAATGTGGCTTGTAGTCTAAAGTGCTTTGAGTGGTCAGTAAGACTAGAAAAGCACTGCCAGTCCATAACTAGCTAATGCTAAGACCATACTATTCTCTTCCTATTGGGGTCATTGACTCCTTGTATTTTCAAGGAATTGTATCATTAATTTTGGCATGACATAGCCAAGAGGAACTGCAGACATGTTGCAGTCCAAACAAGCTTTGTTTGCTCTCTTGTATCGCCTGAGTGATCAAGGAGGAGGCAGCAGTGACCAAAATCAGTTTTCTCCACCAGCATCATTCTGCTTTTGCTTTAGAACATGACGCAGTGAGCTGAGCTGATAATGTGTACTCTGATGCCAACACTGAAAAAAAAAGTGTTTCTTCACAGTATGTTGGGTAGATAAAAGACTAACAGTGCTGTGAAAAAGGATTTCTTCCTTCCTGATTTCTTATTTTGTTGCATATTTGTCACACTTACATGTCTCAAATCATCAAACAAATTTTCATATTAGACAAAGATAACCAGAGTAAATACGAAATGCAGTTTTTAAATGATGATTTCATTTATTAAGGGAACAAAGTTATCCAAACCTACCTGCCCTGTGTGAAAAAGTAACTGCCCCCTAAACCTAATAACTGGTTGTTCCACCCTTGGCAGCAAGAACTGCAATCAAGTGTTTGTGATAACTGACAATGAGTCTTTCACATCACTGTGGAGCCACACCACCATGTTTGACTGTTGCTATGATGTTCTTTTTATGAAATGCTGTGTTAGTTTGATACCAGATGTATCGGGACTCAAACCTTCCAAAAAGTTCAGCTTTTGTCTCGTCAGTCCACAGAATATTTTCCCAAAAGTCTTGGGGATCATCCAGATGTTTTTTGGTAAATGTGAGACGAGCCTTTGTGTTCTTTTTGGAACTCTCCCATGGATGCTGTTTTTGCCCAGTCTCTTTCTTATTGTTGAATCATGAACTCTGACCTTAACTGAGGCAAGTGAGGCCTGCAGTTCTTTAGATGCTGTTCTGGGTTCTTCTGTGACCTCCTGGATGAGTCGTTAATGTGCTCTTGGAGTAATTTTGGTAGGCCAGCCGCTCCTGGAAAGGTTCAGCACTGTTTCAAGTTTTCTGCATTTGTGGATAATAATTCTCACCATGGTTCACTGGAGTCCCAAAGCCTATGGCCCTTTCACATAGAAAGTGGCATGTGCTGCGCTCTGTAACCCACTCTTTTCTATTGCTTGCACTGCGTAATAATGCTTTCCCGCTGCGCTTGCAAGCTCAAGCACGCTGGCGAGGAGTACTTGCGCATGCCAAGGTCAAAATTCAGCTGGGTTGAACTATAACCTCTACGCTGTGTGACATACATTCGTACGACCAATAGAAATGAAGCCTACAGCTGCGCTAACTTCAACAAAACAATGAACTGAGAAATTGGCTCTCTGAAATTTGTCCGCATCCGACAGATCATAGGTCCAAGTCTCACCAGCAGACTGTCGAACTGCTCATTCCTGAGTCGAAGGTACACTTGGAACCTGTCGCAATGAAAACGGAGCTCCTTCACAAGCCTGAATTCCCCATACAGCTGTCTGGAACTGAGTGTCTCATGCACCCACAACCTCTTTCTTGCCATCCACCTTCTTCTCTTCACTAGCAGGGATCATGCCAAAGCTTTCTTCTTTATGGATGAGAGACACATGTTTTGAAATAACAGGGAGCAGACGCATGCAGTACACATAGAGACATACAGGCAGAGCGAAGCGGCCAGTGAAACACAAATTTTGGGCCATTGCTTCAGCTAGCGGTCAGCACAGCGCATGCTTCCTATGTGAAAGGGCCTTTAGAAATGGCTTTGTAACCCTTTCCAGACTGATAGATGTCAATGACTTTGTTTCTCAGCTGTTTCTTTAGATCGTGACATGGTGTGTTGCTTTTTGAGATCTTTTAGCCTGCTTCACTTTGTCAGACAGGTTCTGTTTAAGTGATTTCTTGATTCAGCAGGTCTGGCAGTAATCAGGCCTGGGTGTGGCAGTGAAACTGAACTCAGCTTTACAAAAAATTAATTAATCACAGCTAATTCATGATTTTACTTTTTCACATAGGGACAGCTTTTTTCCCTTAATAAATGAAATCATCACTGCTGACTAATTTGCTAGTTTAAACAAAAGATTAAAAGTTTTCTAAAACCCTCAGAAAACATTTATACCTGAACACTCTTTAAACACTGGCCAAACAAATATTTTGTTTGTATTTTAGGAGCTATATGAAACCATTAATTATGTTGCTTGTTTTAAATATCGCTGAAATGTGCAGCACTTTGCGCTGTGTTTAACTTTAGAAACACACACAGTGTCAGATTAGTTTGCAGAGTCTGGCTAACCGTAGCAATGCTCGCAGCAGTAGCCTTGGTTTCTTCCACGCTATTGTCCACATCCCTGATGTCCTTTACATGAAAGTCCTACAGAACAGCGCTGGTTAGGACGCTGTCATCTCATTTACAACTTCCCTACACACAGAGAGAGAGGTGCAGCTGTCTATCAGGGCTGCAGGTAGTGGCCGGTGGTGTTGTTACACCACTGAACTGGTTACTGCTGTTGTACACTGGTATAATGTGATTAACTAATTCTGCTGCTGACTAGCAAGGGCAGCAACGTTTAAACGTCCAGTTCACTAGTTGTGCATATCCTAATATATATTACAAATATTTCAATATTATTATCTAAGGTAGTGCAAAAAAAAAAAAAAAGACAATATTTTTAGGTTGTCTGAGGTTGTGCTGTGCTTCTGGTGACTTGGCACCATATTTCATTGCTTATCAGATAGAGTAAGTTAGGCTGCCACTATTTCTGTGTAGTTCCTGGTAGATTTTTTTCAGCTGCTTAAGAAGAAACTTTTGGAATCAATACTGTTCCAAATGAGTATCTAATTCAATAGTAATTTTTAGTGTTAGATAGTATCTGCGTTTTCTCCTTGATTATATTCCATTCTTGCAATTATCTATTTACGTATGCTTATGCTTCTCTTTCATTTTGTGTCGTTGTTGCTTATTTGTCTCATTGTATGGTGTCCTTGAGTGTCTAGAAAGGCGCCTTAAAATAAATGTATTATTACTATTATTATTATTATTATCTGAGTAGTAACAGCACTTTACTTTAAAGTTAGAACAATAATGTTACAGACATCACAGATGAAGCAAAATACTGCTCAAGATACTTTTCAGAGACAAGATGTTAAGCCTAGTTTAGCATAAAGACAGTAAACTATACTAACTGCATTATTCAATTTTTTCTCCATTTCAAAGCAAAAGAACCAAACATGCAGTTATAACATACAATCTTTGCACAATACTCTGTTCAAGTTATGTGAAAGGAAAAGATTCTCACACTGACGGCTTGTAAGCATTCACATCACTGTGCGACAAACGTTAGTCGATATGTTTCCTACCGTATAAACATTACTAATGGCTACTAAGCTAAAGTGTAACTTTAATAAAATGTAATAAAGTCATATTTTGGACATATAAAGATTAAAATTGTGTTTTTGTTGAAGTGAGGCAGTAACTAGTGGATATGGCACATGTCACATGGCTGGAGCAGTGGTTCACTTGTAGGATATATCAGAGCTTTTAGAAAAAATGTTTTCCCATTCCTAAAACATGGATGTTGGTACGACACTATTTACATAGTAAACTGGTCATTTTGGTCATTGTGACACAATGTAAATGCAGCCGTATGGTTAATGCCAACGTACCCATTAACACAACATGGTAGCTGGTCAACGCACAAATTTGCAGTAAGTTGAAGAACATTTTTGTTTCTAAATTACTGCAAAGATAAAGTGAATTAATGTAGCACCAAAATAACAACTCAAAAATGTCATAATGTCATAAAACATTATTTATCGAGTACCTGATAACAGGTCAGGTCATGTCCTGGAAATACAAATTAACGTGCTGTATTTAAATGGAGAACTATCCAGAAATATTTTGTCCAGACAGCTTTTGCTACAAGCTGACAGGCTGTAAATATATCCATGTATATGTGGATATTTGGTTGACAGGGCACAGACTGAAATGTTAGGATGATTGCTGAGCAGCTTACTGACATTACTGCGAGGTATAACATTACTTGCATCACATTAGCTTAAGTTTTTATATAATGTTAGCCATTGCAAACATTTTAGCCTTTAGGACAGAGCTGATTTCACAACAGCAATGCCAGCTGTCTCCAACAAAGTGGTAACATGTATTTCAGGATAACAATGCAAAGTACTTCCATACCTGACTCTTACTGCCTTTCTTATCAACGACTCTGGGCAGAGCTATTGTGGCAGCTGCACTAGTCGCCATCTTCCACATGTAGTTTTTCCACATGCAGTTTTTCCACGTGTAGTTTTTCCACATGCAGTTTTTCCACGTGTAGTTTTTCCACATGCAGTTTTTCTTGCACTTGTGGGCATCCTTCCTCAGCATGTTAGGATAGAATAGTACACTTTTAGGCATATGCTTCCCCCTTCAGTTCAGGAAGAACTGCAGTCGCGGTATGTATACTGCCTACAGTACCTACGATACTAAAAAGAAACAAGTACTGTTGCATTTTCAGAATTTTGGTATTTATAACTGACCATTTAAGGCACTTTAGACTACAAGCCACACTTAACCATACTTTTATGTAGTATTTTAGTCTATACCCTTAAACACTTGTCATGGCCAATTAAGAATCACCAGTTAACCTAACGTGAATGTCTTTGGACTGTTGGAGGAAGCTGGAGTACTCATGCAAACACAGAGCAAACACACAAAGGACCGAGCTGAGGTTTGAACCAGTGCTAACCACTATAACAACGTGCCTTCCAGTGTTCAAAATCTTTAGTCTACCTTTGTTTTCTCTTTTATCTAACAACTGGTCTCCACCATCGCCTGAGAAAAATATCCAGACTCCAGCTACTACTTTTTGGACAAGGCTCACCAGCTAGTTTTGTCACTAACTGTGGGCTAATCAAAGCTTGTGTGTTGAAAACAGCTGCATACTTTCTGTAAAAAGGGTTTGTAAGTGCGCTGTGACTGAACCCAGGTGGTAAACTGGGCTCCCACAAGCAACAATAATGAGCTAAAGTGGGCTAAAGAAGTGGCTAAAGAGGCCCCTTTCACAACATGCATGCATTTAATATAAAGTTGGGAAAAAAAGTTTGCCAAGTCCAAAGCTAATTTACTTGGACTTTGTGCATTTAACATGAAGATAAAACAGAAATGAACAGTGAAAACCAGACTGTGGTTTTAGGAGCAGTTAGCGTCTGAACTATTTCCTGATCAACAACAGCTGGGTGCTGTGACTGCAAGCAGCATCTCCAAAACCCTGTCCTGAACACTGTAGTGACTCAACTACGGCCCAAACCAAAATGACTACTGCATATAAAAACAAATGCTTAGAAGCTGTAGGAAAGCAGAGTGTTCAGATGTGACAAAGCTAGGCTGCTATGGGTCTCTGTACAACTACTATATACAATATATATTTTCCAAAACGTTACCCTGGCACTGAAATAATATTAATCTATATAATGCATTCACACCACCACATACCTGTGCGGTTATTAGTATTATTACATCTAATTAAGACTATTACTCAGGTAACAGTGTACAATAAAGTGCTGCCCTCTCCCTCCTCCAAAGGTAAACATATTCATTCTTCAGATCATCACATCTGTATGTGATCGTATACAGCTGAGGTGGATCCCCATGTACACGAGTCTGCTGCTTTTCATTTTGTTCACATCATCATCTGTGGACTCTGTGAATCATAATTATGTTGATGATGCATAGATCAGAAGTGAACTTAACAGACCCAGTCCTAAGAACATAACATGTACAGTGAATATTATTTTACAGTGCTGGTATTTATCAGCAATCAAGCTCTAATATTAATTTGAAAAGAAATTTCTGCCTTACTTGGCCCAGCATTTGTTAAAAATAAGTTGTTTTTTTTTTTTAAATAAGGGAACCTGATTTGTATAACCTCATTTATTCCTGGTGATGGTCCAGCTCAGGAGCCTGAATAACTGGATTCTGCTGTAAGCGCCGATGTACAGTGTGGGCAAATCCACTTTAAACACGCTTTGGTTTGAAAAATACAGTTTCTCTGTTTTTATCAGGGGACCTGTGCATTAAAACTTACAGAATGTGACAGATAACTCAAAATATGAGATGCAGGTAATAACAAGATGAGAACATTTAGGATAGAAATACGATGTTCCTGTTTTTTGTTTTTTTTAAACATATATTTTGTGGTGGTTTGGTTTGGAGGTCTTGGCCTATTCCCATCACTTAATTCCCCAGTGATTTCCACAGTGTGATGGAGCTACAGACAGCGGGCAGCCAGCGCAGGAGCATTAAAGGGTTAACGTTCAGGCGCGTAAATACTGTTCAATGCTCTGAAGGGCTTGTTCACCAAAAGAAACGCGATTAACAAATGACGAGTTAACAAAAAGACACGCAGAGAGCAGCCGAACAGCTCCAAACACCACAAAAGCAAAGCCGAGTCCAGACACAGACTCATGTAAGAACAGCTACAACGACAGGAGGCAAAAATTAAAACATGATAACAGGGCTTTGGTTGAGACCATTACAGTCTGTGTACGGCAGGGAAAGTGATGAGCAGCGGCGGGCGATAAGTCTCCCACTTTAACGGGGAGACATATGAGCTATTAGCCACAGTCCACAGTAGTGACAGACCAGCCAAATTAATACTAATAATTCTATTCTTTCCGCTGCTGACGCGTAAGGACATCCAACACGGGCTATTGTCAGCCATAGCTGCCGCCTGGCAGGAAGGCTGCGGGGCTGAGTTCGGGAAGCTCGGACTCGAGTCGTGATTTTCCACCGCGCTCTGTTAACACGGCCGGTGAAAGCTGGAAGAACGACTTGAATGTGAGAATTATTACCGACAATATAAGTGAAATGTTGCCCTTAACGTGTCTGGAAGGACGAGAATTGTCACACAAATGAGCGGCGAGTTTGCGGAGGCTTCCCCCGCTGTCGTCCGCTCCTTACAACGGGAAGGCAGGCTGGGGCTATGCGGGGATGTTAAAGAGCCGTTAAGTGCAATTAATAGCCGAAGCTCACACCGAAATCCCGCTATAAACCGCCGTATTTTTCCAATAAGGAGAATCTGTTTTGTGTTATTCGCGAAAAAATGTCACAACCCCGGTCGGCTATATATAACTCCGCCTTCTTCTTCTTCTCCAAGCGGCCTCTCTTCAGATGTAGACGGGCGACTGAGAGCCACAAAGCTGTCAAACGCAACCGAGACCTCGCCATTTTTGTTTGTTTCCCACAAATGCAAACCGCCCCAAAATACAGCACGGCGAACAATCTGGACTTACCTGCCGTGGAACCAGTCCTTGCAAGCATCGCACTCGATCATAAACTGGGTCACGTCGTAAGGTAATCTGCAGATGCAATATACTGGTACAGTCGCCATGTTCAATTCACAACTACGTCGGGATAGACTGGGGGGGCTGCAGGAGGAACAACGTCCTGCAAACAATATGATCCAATATGATCTTCCCCAGAAAAAAAGCCAGGGGCAGTCCCGCCGGACACATGAACCTAAGCCCACAGCTCCATCACGCCGCGGCCGGGTTCGCGTTGGTACGGGGCGCTAGAAACGATGGAGGCTCGTCGTAGCAGGCTTTCCTCAAATGCATTATTATTGTTATTATTACTATGTGCATGCCCCCTGGTGACTGCGCGGCACCGAAGCGCTCATATTAGGAGCCACCAGAAAATGTAGCCTCGATGTCGTTGCGAGATAAATAAATAAACAAATGTAAGTTACGTCAGGGAGCAGCTTTAGATCAGATGAATGAGCGTAAAGATCGATCCAAAATGGATATATCGAGATTTTTTTTTTCCTGTGGCGGAACGCTTGAATGCAGAGAAATAGACGCTTTCTGTTACAGTTTATTCCTAATAGATGAAAATAATTTAAATATCAATTTCTTAGCCGCCATTAGGGAAGATATGATTGTTTAATTATTACGTAATCTGTTATTACGAGATTACACACTATCTCCCTACATCACGATCTCCCTCCCTCTCTCTCTATAGATATATACATATGCATATATATGACGTTATCATTATTATTATTATTATTATTATTATTATTATCAGATGTCGTGACATTTGATAATAATAATAATAATAATAATAATAATAATAATAATAATAATAATAATTCAAAAGCAACAAAGCAAAACAGAATTTAAATCAAACGATGAGAGGAGCTATAGTTGAACTGTTAACATGCAAGGACAGATGATTCCGTGTTAGACACATGTTGCACTGTAGAGAAGTACACTGCACTCTGACAGAAAATCTCCAACATTTTTCTGCTCACATTGAAGAATCCCGACATATGTGGTTAACTCCAGTAGTAACAGTTTGGAGTTACCGCTGGAGGGAAGGATGCACTTCATTCAGTATGCTGTGTGCACAAAAAAGGCTTAGTCCATGACACCAAGTCCTGGCCTGCATCTTTTTATGTCTGAAACAAGATATTTTACACTTATGTGAAAACAAGTGTTCTCTATGCAGCCTCACCTCTATACAAGCAAAAGATATTCACCAATGCTCAGGGAAATTGCAAAAAACCCAAGAGTTACATCTCAGACTCTACAGGCCTCAATTAGCAGGTGAAATGTTAAAGTTCATGACAGCACAATTAGAAAAAGACTGAACAAGTACAGCTTGCTTGGAAGGGTTGCTGGGAGAAAGCCTCTCCTCTCTGAAAAGAACATGGCAGCACAGCTTAGATTTGCAAAGTTGCATCTGAAGAAACAACAAGATTTCTGGAACAATGTTCTTTGGACAGACAAGACCAAAGTGGAGATGTTTGGCCATAATGCACAGTTTGGCAAAAACCAAACACAGCATATCAACACAAATACCTCATACCCACTGTAAAGCACAGTGGTGGAGGTGGGATGATGATTTGGACTCATTTTACAGCCACAGGACCTGGGCACCTTAAAGTCATTGAGTGGACCATGAACTCGTCTGTATACCAAGGTATTCTAGAGTCAAATTTGAGGCCATCTGTCTGACAGCTAAAGTTTGGCTGAAATTGGGTCATGAAACAAGACAATGATCTCAAGCACAGCAGCAAAGCTACAACAGCAACCCCATTGAAATGCTGTGGTAGGACCTTCAGAGAGCTGTGTATAAATGAATGCCTGCAAACCTGAATGAACTGAAGCAACGTTGTAAAGAAGAGTGGACCACAGTTCCTCCACAGACTGACAGTGTCATGCAGAAAACACTTACTTCAAGTTACTGCTGCTAAAGGTGGTTCTACAAGCTTCGGGGTGTACTTAGTTTTCCCAGGACTGCAGAGAGTCCTATGAAAGCTTTTTCATTTGGCTGTAACGTCTCTCTCTTGAAGGCCATCCTCCCTTTAAGACATAATTTGTGGTCTCTTCTCTTTCACCTCACCCACCAACTAGTTGCAACAAATGGCTGCCCCTCCCCGAGTCTGGTTCTGACAGGTTTCTTCCTGTTAAAGGGGAGTTCTTCCTCCCCACAGTCACCAAGTGCTTGCTCAGAGAGGACTGTCTTATCATTGGAGTTCTCTAATATTGTGGGGTTCCTACCTTATAATATAAAGCACTATTTTTGGCTCACAGGGTAAATACACCGACCTCATTATTTGAAACTTTGGCCATGTTTAATGTGAGCATCCACCATTGGAATAGTTTATGAATGACAGAAAATAAGGAGAAAATACGCAGCTTCATCCTGGCCACCGTCCATGCTCCTTGGGGTAACCCAGCTCTCTTCCCTCCTATAAAAGGTGGAACTGGAAAATGTGATATTGCACTGCTATTCTTGAGCTTGCTAGCTTGAGCAATATATCTGCTTAGCCTTGTGGAAGACAGGCGATGAGTGTAGCTGCAGAATCCACACAGATAGGCCAGAACACTCAATTTGAACATTGTTTGGAACTTCTATTGTCAAGCCATCAGGCTCCTCAACTGCAACACCTGACACCTGACTGCTGCCTACAACTGTCAGATTTCCCACGTGCAACATGCTGCACACCCCACATACATGTGTACAGTCAAGAATGTTTATTGCTTTTTAATCTTATTACTACTTTTATCTTATTTGTCTTGACTTTTTTTCATCTTAGTTTCTAAACTCATATTGCTTGAGTTTTTTTTTTTATCTTGTGAAATGTTCAGATGCTGAGTGACTTGTTTTTTTCATCTCGTCAAACACATTTCATTGTAATGCTGACCCTGTGTTAACTTACATATGACCAAACTGAACTGAAATAAAGAACAGCTATAATGACCACATGCTCCAGTGTTACGAGGTCAATAAACCACCAACAGCATGTAATAAAAGAATATAGTTTTATTAAGCATTGTAGCTAAGTTGCCTTCAAATACACCACACCACAATCCATCAACATTCAATCAAACCCATCAGTAGTTCATTCTTTCACAATCCATGAGTTAGGCGGAAACTCTGATCAACTTACACAGAAGGTAACCCATTTAGCTCTTGCGGGGGGGACTGGGGGAGAAGATTACACCATTTCTCTGATCACTAATGGAAGATGAAAAGCCTCAGAATTATTAAGTGGAAACATTAAATGATGATTCTGGTGGAGAAGTATTACAAGTTCAAAAATAACACTAAAGAAAATCTCCAAAATGATTACTGATGGCTGAGGTTTTGATTTAAAGGTGGAGCACACTACGTTTTAGCTACAGAAAGGGTGATTTTTTTTTTTTCTTCAGGAATTTGACTAAAACAGAAAACAGGAATAGAACAATATAGTATGAATACACTACTCCAAAGTGGCTAAATAACATCAGTTTTTTGTTTTTTTTAATGCAACAGAGGTCAATATCACAAGATGATTCCAGGTCAGAACAACAACTTTTATGGGCTTTCGCTGGTAATTAGCTGTTTCATTAATTTGCAAGTGGGCACCGGGAAGGATGGAAGAAAAAGGACAACATGCATAATAACTACACACTGGTTAGACTGCGAACCATGCAGAAGATTTCTATTGAAGTGGTAACACTACAGCTCTACATCTGATTCAAAAACCGAGTTTAAGTTCTCTTTTTTTGTCTGATTCGAGAGCCGTTTGAGGCGTGCGTTACAGCTAAATAAGTGAAACAGTGTGGAGCTCGTGTACTGAGGGACAGAGCTGTTTATACATGAACTCAACTCAAGATTTTGCCTCACTTGTTTCACTGAGCAGTTACAGTGACAACACAAAATTCATAACTGCAACACGGTAAGTACTGGAAGCAGATCAACATATATGAACTAAAATATTTTCAAATTAAAGCTTCTTCAAGCATTAACCTTCTAATTTGAAAGGTATCATTCTAGAGACATGTAGAAGTGACACGGGAGTGAACGACTCCTCAAGTTACCAGTGTTAGGATCTCGTTTCTTTGTGTGAAAGGAAAAAAAGTACAATGACTGTAAGCTTTCCATATTTCCACATCTTCCTAACCTTGCTCCATCTTTCATCCTTCACC
The DNA here is from genome assembly GCA_015108495.1 of Heterochromis multidens. Lineage (NCBI taxonomy): Eukaryota > Metazoa > Chordata > Actinopteri > Cichliformes > Cichlidae > Heterochromis > Heterochromis multidens. Next base: position 23,211 of record VUQS01037972.1, read on the forward strand.
CTCTCTAGAAAAATAGGTTTAATCTTTTGTTGAAACAGTGGCCTCTAGACCTTCATCTCTATGGCAGCCACTGTCTACATTTAGTGCATTTAAGTGAGGATTAGTATTGCACGTCTTGGAGTCACTGCTAAAGGCACTTTCAGGTTGGATGAGAGCCCCGGATTCCTCTCTCTCTCCATTCAACTGCTCTGGCTCTGTGTCCTCCACGCCGTTCTCCGTGGCTGAGCTGTTGCCACACTGTGCAGGGGAGGATTTCTTTTCCTCCTCCTTCGGTTTCTTTTGGTCCTTCACCATGTTGTTTCCAGATGTTTGAGCAGGCTTGTAAGCAGGCTTACTCTGGTACAAAAGACAGACAAATGATTTTTTTTAAATAGAACATCACCACACTGCAAAAATGACTGTTAGGGTTCTTAAACGAAACCCTGAGCATGAAGACCTGTCTTTCATCCACCCATTTTATTTTTTTTATTGAATTTTTGCATATGCAACATGACCAAATGGAAAAGCTCCTAACAGGATGCGCGGATTAGACTCCATCTGAAAGGTAACATCTCTGTTACTTAAACTAATTATGCTGCTGGGTCCACTGTGTAAAAGAGACAGCTCAGCAACATGCACTCATATAGCTTAAAACATAACAAAACTACCTTCGCTGACCATCGTTTGAAAGGGGAAACGATTGGCTACAGGCAGACAGTGACCAGCGGATTTTAAACAGCAAATACAACCTGAAAATTTTAGGAAAAACCCATTTGATTCTTTTGATCTTTGAACCCTTACAGACTAAATGGATATAAATAATCAAGGAACATAGAATCTGACTTTATGACTGCTTCAAAGGTAGAGACGTTTGTTTCAATTCAATTCAATTTTATTTATATAGCGCCAAATCACAACAACAGTCGCCTCAAGGCGCTTTATATTGTAAGGTAAAAACCCTAAAATAATACAGAGAAAAACCCCAACAATCAGACGATCCCCTATGAGCAAGCCCTTGGCGACAGTGGGAAGGAAAAACTCCCTTTTAACAGGAAGAAACCTCCAGCAGAACCAGGCTCAGGGAGGGTCAGCCATCTGCCACGACCGGTTGGGGGTGAGGGGGTCTTTGTTGTATTTTGTTTACCATGTTTGTAAATCAGAATGAATCGTCTTTGGGGCTCATGACACTTGTAAAATGAACTGAGCAGTTAAGTGTTGCACAGTCTAATGGATCTAACCATGTGAAGCACGTCCATATTGAGAAAGGTTTAAACACTACAAAACCAAAACTGCTTTGAACTATCCCAAAAAGTTGAATCTGTTCATCTGGACGTGGCGTTTTTTTAGTGGGAGAAACGTTTCGTTGCCAACTGGTAACTTCTTCAGTCTCAGCTGACTGCAGAC
>VUQS01037973.1:3587-14419 GCA_015108495.1 Heterochromis multidens
TTTTTTGTAATCATCAAAATATCTTTAGAGCAGACGTGGAGCTGTAGCAACCTGTTAAATGGGTGCAATACACACAGATACACAGGGACGATGTATAGTGGGTTCTTTTGAAACCAGGACTTAGTGTAGAAGGGGCAGCACAGCTAAACACAGATTAGTGAATAGGAGTTTAATAGATGTTGCCATGGATGTGTTTATAGCTAGTCCAGTCACACACTCAACACAGCATGTATGTAGTAGCATATAACATACTCATTTGTTGATATGTTTAAATGTCCCAACATCCATCTGGTGCTGCAAGGTCTATTTTCTTATCTTTTTTCTTGTTAGAATTTCAATTTACACACCACATGAGAAGGTGCTTTCTAAACACACGTTCACTGTTAAACCGTGTTCTTTTCAGCCAATCACTCCATTAAGGACAACACAAACATTCCCACTACTCTGGACTGTTGTCTAGGTGATGATGCTGTGAGAGGAGCTACATGTTCTGACTGGATAGTCATCTGTGCTGCTGTGCTTCATTTAAGTAAAAAAAAGAACAAGCGTTATCTACTCCAGCAGTTCATTTCTAGTGATGGCAGTGTCAGTTTATTCATAATTATTGTCAAAATATTCCAGCAAATATTGATTTGAATAATGATCCTAATGACTCTTTTTTTTTTTTTTAAATGGCACAAAGACAACATATTTATTGTTAAAAATTAGAAACTTCCATTCTCAATAGAGCCCAACCAATTTATCGGCGGGCTGATGTTATCAGCCAATATTAGCCATTTGCTGATGTATTGGTATTGGCATTTATAAGAGCCAATAAATGAAAATGGAAAAAATAAAGAGGAGATGGGGGAAATGGCTTTTAATCGTGTCACGAGTCTTGACATTGCATAGTTTGGCCATTAAAGGGTACTCTGCAACTTCTCTGTTCGTAACTTGTGCTTGGAATGCCACAAACGCAACAAACAGCTGATCTGAGCAGAGTTGGGCAGTGGAAACAAGTAAATAAATAACTAAACAGCAAATGTTAGGGAAATGTGTTTGTTTCGTATGTCTGAAAGAAAAAAAAAAAATCGGCCGATATATCGTAATATCAGATTTTTAAATCACCAAATATCAGTATCGGTCTTAATATATCATATATCCGTTGGGCTCTAATTTCGAATTGAATGTTTGCATTGCCATTGTGAGTGCATTATCACGCTAAATGTAGTATTTAGCTCAAAATACTGCTATAGCACTTACTAGCCTGGCTGTAGATTCTTGCTTAAGCTTATATAGCGTGATCTGTTTATTTCTTTTAGGCATATACTGTGTCTAATGTGTTGAAAATACCTTTATAGTAGAGACTGAAACCTATTATTTAACCTTTGTATTTCCTTCTTCAGAAATTTCAGTGATAGCAATTTTGTGTTGCTAAAAAAAAAAAAAGGGGTGTTTATTTCTGGCATTTAAAAGAATAAACCACTAAAGTGTACTAAAAGCAAAGAGGCTGTTAATAATGATTTAAATGCTACAAAAATAAAAATAAAGCTGGACATTAGATTTTGATTTATTGAAATGTTAGGTGTATAATACTAAATCATCAATATGTGAAAACAGGGAAAAACACCTATGTGTCAACGGTAAATGAGATGTATAATAAAAGTGACATGAGTTCTCAACTCCTTGTTATCTTGTTATTTTGCAGATAGCACAAGCAGCCAAGACTTCCTCTCAGGCTGATGACTTGTATCTGGATGACACAGGCTCAGGAGGTTACTACCCTGAAGATGACGACGACTTTAACTCAGGGTCTGGCTCAGGTAAGACACATTTACACACATACTCAGAGCTGGGTGAAGATGCTGACTTACAGGCTTAGCAGGCAATCACTCACAGGCATGATGACATCCACTCTCCTGTCCACCACTTGTAACTTTTATGTATGAGCATCAAGTTTTGTTTTTTTTCCCCTCTCTCTTTAACCAGCAGACTGAAGTTGTCATAATTTTTTCCCCCTTCTCTTTTTTTTTATCCCCCTCCTTTGTCTATTATTTGTTCACTGCCACTCTCTCACTTGATTTTAAATTAAGATTAACTTGTCACAGAGACTGCTGTGGGCAAGTGTGCAAATTTTATGTGTTTTTTTTTATTAGCTCCTTTGCTCTGCTTGCCTTAAGCACCTTTATAACACTCATTCCTTCCAAAAGTAACTCTTTTTTTCTAAGAGAGTTGTATAACTGCATTGAGAAAAGGTCAGACTAGGTTAAAGGAGACCAGACTGTGATCAATAACCCATTCAATACTGTATGCAGTATATACCCTATTACTCCGCTCTATATTCTATTGAAGATTAAAACTGCAAAAACATTAAAATTAATTCCACCAGTGTGAAGTTAAGCAAGTTGAACTACATAATTCCACACATACTGATATAATGTAAATCCATATTTTACCTGTTTGCACATATATATCATAATATTTACATTTTATACTATATTATAATATCCAGTGAAACAAATTTCCTATAAAGAATACAGCAAGAATTATACCAACCAGATATTTTTACTCATTCCTCTTTCATTTTTTTATAATTACCTGTCACCATCCTTCTTCTAGGTGGAGGTGAAGAAGTGGTAGAGGAAACGATGACTGTCACTATGGTTTATATCCAGCCTAGTGTAGCACAGCCTACCCAGGATTCCACGAAAGATTTCACCCCGAGAATGGACACAGACATGGTTAGAGAAAAACCCAGGCAGAGCATACCCAGGAAACCATTCACAACAAAGGTAAGACGTCACTTAAAAAAGTGCTATGGCATAGAAATAACACCAGACAAAAGTTGGCGACTCAACATGGGTGGGATTGGCAGCTGTAGCTCAGGTGATAGAGTGGGTTGTCTACCAATCAGAAGGTCGGTGGAGCAATCTCCGGCCCCAACAGTCCACGTGCCGAAGCATCCTTGGGCAAGATACTGAACCCTGAGTTGCCCCCGATGCATCCATCGGAGTGTGTGTGTGTGAGAATGTTAGATACAAGTGCTTCGGTATAGATAAAAGCACTGTATAAATGTGTGGGTGAATGAGACTTGTGGTATAAAGCACTTTGAGTGCTCAAAATTGAGTAGAAAGGTGCTATACAAGTGCCAGTCCGTTTACCATTCCCATTATTTTAACTCACTTTGCTAAGCTGACTGCCTGTTGGGTGTTTAATTTTAGTGCAAAGACATGCTCCTCAAGTCTTTGCATAAAAACAAAAAAGAATATAGCCCAAAAAACCAAGCTCTTCATTTAAGTAGACACTAAGGACATTAAGTATCTTAAGTGTTTGTATCTACTGTACTAAAGGGATGCTGCTGGAAAATGTATGCTATGAGCTTTTTTTGGTAAGCAGCTATATTTTATGATGCCACTTTGTGACTCAGTCATTTATAACCATGGTGGCTCATCTGTAACTGTCATGACTCAACAGAGAGTAACACAGTACCTCAGTATGTCTTTAGCTGACCCAGTATGCCATGAAATCCCCTGTAATACCAGGAGCTGCAAGGTTGCTTTCAGGATAAAGATCAAGTGCTCATGTCAGTTCTCACTGTTTTTGCCCCATTGCAAATTATGGAGGATTACATCTCTCTTGGACATAATCACATATTCTGGAAGCATCCTAGATTTCATTTCTGTGTTGCACTCTTACTGTAACATGCTGGATACTACATCTGTTTGGGATTAGTCGTCAAGGTCTCAACCCCCTAAGCCTACCTGGACATGTTCCATTTTTTCCCTCTTGCCAGTGTCCATGCCTCTTAGGCCAAACGCACTGGCTCACTTCCATTTTGGCACTTTGCACCCTTCTTACTGTTGTTGGGAAAAAGTATGGAGCACATGGGCCCAAATACTTTGCCTAGTTTTCTAGATGTTTGAAAAAAACCTTGGTCACTGGCTCAGTTTCAGTTGCCTGCTTTTCCTGGGCATTCCACTAATCTCTTTGGGCTATCTGGATTTCTTACATTTTCATCTTTAATCAGCCTTTATAGGTTTCACCGGCCAGATTACATTTTAGCCCCACCTCAACTTTTGAATAGACAGCCATGCTAAGTGGAACACCAAAATGATTTTTTTTCTAAATTTGAACTATTTTGGGAAATTCACACATTTCCTTTCTTGCCAAGAGTTAGATGACACATCACATGCCTGTAGTACTGAAGCCACCAGCTAGTTAGCATAGCTTAACATACAGCATAAACTCCTTACCAGACACTGAATAAAGGTCTAAAGGCCCTCTCTAAATTCTTACAATTTCCTGGAAGCCTTGTCAACACTGTAAAGTTTCTAGCAAGCAGAAATCGAACACTTTTTACCCATCAGTTTTTCTACTAAGCAAGATATAATGATTTTGTTTTATCTTCCAACTGTTTCTATTCTTTATGTTAAGCTAAGCTAAATGGGTGCTGGCTGTAATTTCATAATAAAAAAATATTGTACACACATAAGCTTTTTATCAATCTTCTCATTTACCAAAAACTCAAAGCAGGAAACAAAATGGTTCCAAAGATATCAAACAAATTCATAATATTTACAGCTGGGATCATACCTCAGAGGGATTTAGGCATCATGCCAAGAAAAACATATGTACCCAGATCTTCTAAAAGCAAACAAGGAATATAAGAGGAGGGAATGTGAAAGTTAGCAGTCAGTAAGGCAGCCCTAAACTGTTTTCTTCTTCTTACAATTTTTTTTTTAACTCTCTTTTGACTCTTCCTCCAACTTCTCCTCACCCAGGCACCAGTGCCAGATACAGAGGACACGCAGAGGACTAGCACGACTAGTGCCCCCGGCTCACCTCCGAATCCCGTTGAGGTTCACACTGAAAACCTCTTCCAGAGGACAGAGGTGTTGGCAGGTATGTGTAATAGTAAGCTACAGCAGACAACAACCCAAATATACAGTGTTGTGCAAAAGTCTTAAGCCACCCCTGATTTTGCTTCCAAGGAGCCAGTAATTTTTTAAAGTGTTCTTGAGCAATAGTTCTTCAGGCTTTCTGATGGTCTTTCAAAGTTTTTCTTTGGACGTTGGCTGCTTTGTCAGTCATTTTCAGCCCAGTCCTTGTACCTGAACATTTTCAGAGGAATGTTTTTTGTTTAAGCCACTTAACACTGACCTATGAGTCATTCAACTATAAAAAAAAGTGCACCAAACTCAAGGGATGAACCAGTGTTGTTTCTACATGACAGAAAACTTAGCAAAGAACCAAATTTAAATAGTATATTTAGGCACTTTGTTACTAGCAGCCTGTCACAAAAACACATGATTTGTTCCAGTTTCTTTAGTTAAATCTACAAAGCATGTCAAAGATAACACAGTTTGACAGGCATAAAATAGTATTTTTGCACCAACAAGGTGATTCCCAAAGAGCTATTTGTTGAAAACTTGGCATATGGTATGCAGTAAAAGCATACCTGGATAGAAAAACACACAATGGAACACTATCAGTCGTGGATTGGCCTCCATAGAGCCCAGACCTCAGTATTATCAAAGCAGTGTGGGATCATCTTGACAGAGAACAGAACAGAAGGCAGCCAACATCCAAAGAAGAGCTTTGAATGTCCTTCAAGAAGCCTGGTGAACTATTCCTGAAGACTACTTTAAAAAAATTATAAGACAGCTTGCCTAAGAGAGGCTGTGTCGAAGAGTAAAAGTGGTCATACCAAATACTGACTTTCAAGCTCGTTAGAATTGTACAAACTTTGTTTTTTGCCTTCTACACTGTATAGCCATGCATGTTTGCGCGTTTCAATGAATCACTGCACCTATTTCCCATTGTCCAAGCAAAATATAAAGAAAAGAGGGGCGGCTTAAGACTTTTGCAAGTGTGCGTTACTCGCTTTGAATACATAAAAGAAGGTGGAAATGAAAATTTCGGACTCAAAACCACTGTGGTCTCTAATGCTGTATCTCTCCCCTTGTGTGTCTGAGGCAAAACTTGATTGGCACCTATTTTGTTGCGATATCCATCTGTTGTTGGCAATACACAGAAACAACATCAACAAGGACAAATCAGGACAGCCTCAAAGACTTTTCCTTTCATTTCTCTCCTACTGATCAATTCATTTCATCTTTGGCATATTGCTTTTGGATTGTCATAGGAAAAACTATTGCATGCAGTCTTTGGAATAAGGCCTTAGAAAATTTAAATATACCTGGTCCTCTCTCCACTTCCCCAAAACCTACTCTTTCTCTCTCTTCTCCACCTTCTTCTCTTCCTCTAGATTATAATCATTACTCTTCATTCCCCTTGTGACTTCTATAAAAAAAATAATTGCCCATAATGCAATTTTCACTTATTCTCTCTGTATTGCATTACTGCTTCTTGGAGCTCAGCAGTTGGGTGTGTAGCAGGGTCTTTTCCCATGGGAGAGCAGGGCTAGTCAACAAGTGGAAACCTAAGGTGCAGCAGAGGGCAGATTGTACCACCAGGAGAGACCCTAAATAGATTTAGAAGCTATAAAGAACCTCATGCAGGCATAATTGAAAGGGAGGGATTTCAGGGTGGGTGGATTTTATTCAGAGTTCCCTGATGTTAGTCGGTCTGCTGTTAGCCCATTGGTTTACTATACAGTATGTCCTCCAGAAAGTCTAACTTCCAGTATCTCTAAACTACATTTCACTGTCCTGAATGGACATGTCAGAATTGAAATGCTGAAAATATGAATTCATCAGGTGGTAGAAAAATGCGTTTCAAGCTTAAAAAATGAAAAGCAGTCACAACAAAATATGATATAGTTTCATAGAGAAACATCCCATACCTAGTGCAAACCCTGAAAACCTTAATGGCCAATGACTCTGACGAAAGAGGTCAAAAATCCAGCACATCTTTATTACTAGACCAACACATTTTGCCTTTATCAGCCACAATTATCTTGATAACCTTGATGAAGGCCACGAGCTGAAATACATTACTCTAGTAATAAACTTCTACATCCATCAAGTACTCTTGGAGTGTTTCTTTTTTTTTTCCTATGCTACATGAATCAGTGAAGTTGCTCCAGAAATTCCTACTCAAGGAAGGCACTGCCTCCTACTCACTTTAATGGAAGAGACTACTTTCTTTTTTAGGATGTATGTCTTCACATCCCACATTATTTTTCAGTTTCAGAGCTGCTAAGAAAAATCCCTTCCAAACAATCAGTTTATATATTCACCATTCTTCTTTAAATCTAAAGTAGAAATGTCTAACCTCTTGAAGATGTATAGAGATAGCAACAGTAATAATACAAGACAATGCAATTTCTCCAGAAATTACAGTGGGATTGTTGCTTCTGTTGGTCTGTGGCTTGCTGCTAAAAAGAGGTAAAAAGATGTTGTTAGGACAGGTGTGTCTAATAAATTGATCACAGGTGTATGCAAACAGGTGTCCCTAATAAAGTGGCCACTCATGTGCCTAAAAATATCTACCTAATAAAGTGACCGGCCACTTTAAATTTAATTAACATCATATCAAAACAAGGGTGTGTATGTTGATTATATTCTGGTTGAGTGTCAGTTCAGGCACAGGATTGAGTTAAAGCCTTGCTGTTCTATTTGGTGTTAATGGGCTATTTTTGTTTGCTTTCCCCTGCTGGATTTATTTGCCTGACTTTTAATGATCTAGCCAATGCCACAAGCTTTTTCCTCTAAAACCTCAATCGGCAGTCACTGAATGGAATATAAACCTTGTTGAACCAACAGCAGTCGGGCCAACAGGACTCTGTGTACTAATCAGGGATTGGAGCTCGAATAACCTCCTAACGGAACACTAAATTTTAAACCCAACAGCACACTGGAAGAGGTGAAATTAAGAAACTTCTTGACTCTGTATCTCCTGAGATAAGTTGCCGTTTTTCCCATTGACGTGAAGTAACCGCATTAAGGCAGCCTGATTTCAACACATTTAAGCCATCAATTTTGATCATTTGCTATTGGATTACATTCATACTGAAAATTGCTGCAGTATTACCAGCAACAGCTGCTAAAGTAAACTGTTGTGTAATTGACTACACAGGATAGAAGGCACAATTAATCTTAAGACTTATTCTTTTGGACATATTTATGGTCTTATTCTACACACACACTAACACACACTAGACATTAATTTAAACTTAAAGCATTGATATTCACCCTCCATTTCTGTCTTTGTCTCCCTCAGCTGTTATTGCAGGTGGTGTTATTGGCTTCCTGTTTGCCATCTTCCTCATCCTCCTCCTGGTCTACCGCATGAGGAAGAAGGATGAGGGCAGCTATGACTTGGGAGAAAGGAAACCCTCTGGCGCGGCCTATCAGAAGGCTCCGACCAAGGAGTTTTATGCATAAAATCCACTCTCCCATCACCAGATCGACAAATCACGATGGACTGTCAACAGTGCAGTCCAACAACAGCAAACCTGCTCAAACACAAGAAACAACAACAAAATGTTTTAAAGTTGATTAAGGTAAAATAGGAAAGCTTTTGCATAGAGTAATGTAATTATGACCTTTTCTTTCTTCTTTTTTTAAACATGAAAACCAAGCATTTCTCATTTTAAGGCATCCGAGTATATTTAAACATTTTGTGTATTATTTGAAAAGGCTGAAAAAATAAAAACAGGATGTGTAAAGTTGAGGCAAATGACCGCTTCTGTTCTCTGTCAAAGGAGCCGTTTTTAGTCGCTGACTACTTTTAACTGTAGCAGTATGTTATTTGTAAAGAAAAAAAAAATTTAAAGTGGAAATAATTGAAAATAATTATTCTGTATCAAACCTACTTTTTTTTTTTTTCTGTTTTTGTCCTAGCATGTCTGATGTTGATCTCTAAAAGGTGTATTACATTAATTTATCTTTTCTCTGATGTTAAAAAAAATGCCTTTGTAGTTTTGATGAAGGTCTTTGGTCTTCATATTAACGCTGTTAACAGTCAATGTAAATGTTCTCCCTTCAGGTTACAATGTTTATTATTTGCTCTCACATCAGTTTTTTGATCAAATGTGAGCATTTCATCATGTCTTGTTTATTTGTATGTTCTCTTCTCGGTGTAGCCTTTTTATTTTGTTCTTTTTAAAACACAGAATTGGTCTCTAAAAGAAAAAAATCTGTCAGGGCTCAAGGACATCCACAAATCTCTCCTTTTCTATTTAATTAATTCTCTTTCCACATTGTACATTCACTGCTTTTGCTTTCCACTGTTGTTGTCCAGCTTTGTGTGTGTGTGTGAGTGTGAGAGAGTGTTTCCTCTCCGTGGCTTCTTGTGTTTTTGGCCCATAGCCCCCTCCTCCTCGATGTGTTCCTCAAGTTTACTGACTGCACCCAAATTCTGCTAGCAGACTTTAACCTTTGCATCTCCTCTCTGTCTCTGTTTTCCCTTAAAATCCCTCGCTCCTACCTTCTATATAAACGGAGTGGAGCACAGCCAGTTGAGCTGTCATTCCTCCCCCTCCCAGGTTGCCTGGTGTCATTGTCTGTGTCCCAGTGTAGCTACATTAGGCCCAAAGATTTGCTCAGTGAAGGCCTGCTACTTCTTGGACATGAGGCTGGGGCCAAATCCTCACATGCAGTGCACATACTTCTGAAAGCAGAAGCCCTTTTAGAAACCCAGTTTCTCCGAGTGATATATACACAAGGCTGCACAGAAAATATAAAACAGTGTTATATCTGAATAGTCTTTGACAAGACACCCATGTTGAGGGCTATTTTTTTAGTGGTCAGCCCTTGCATTTCTAAAGAGCTTTCTCTGAGAGGTAAGGTAGTTTAGCAGGTTTAAAACCTAAAGAGGGGGTTCATTTTGATGCCATTTTGCATCCCAAAATGAAGTGTTTTAAATGCCACATGATGGCTGCTCTAAGATGGCCATGTAGCTACATTAATAAGAACAAAGGTTATGGTCACATGACAGCAAGTTGCTGTCTTCTTTTTCTTTTAATGGTATATCTACATTAACTTGCGCTTAAGAGACATTTTTTTGTCAGGCAGGTTTGTGAAGTTGCCTTTTTTTTCTCTCTTTTTTTAGATGTACAGTAATGTGAAGTAGATGTAGTATCGTCTAAACTTCTAACACCACCCACATGCAGCTGTTCATCCCTCTACCTCTCCATCCCTTGTGTTCCTCTCTTCTTCTTTCAGTGTCTTTGTGATCCTTTTTGTTTTCTGCTTCCTTTTTCTTTTGTTGTTATAGGACCTAAGTTACTGAACTATACTGAAAAACCCAAAGACTCAAAGTATTCTTCTTTCCATACCCACTCCCCTCCATCATGGCCACATCATGCCACCCCCCCCCCCTTTTTTTTCGTCTCTTACTTTTTTCCCTCTTTATTAGAGACCTGACCTTCGAGTCCAATTACTTATTAGTATAAGAAAAGAAATATAAATATATATATAAATGTATATTCACAAATGTTTTAAACCTTCAAAGTGCCTACCATTTGGAAATGTACTTGCTCAAGAGGAGCATGTGTTGGGTGTGTACACAGAGGAGGGGTGTAAGCGACTTGACTGGCATTCTGTGAGCACGGATGACTGTAATGGTAACTTTTTTTTAGTCTTACAAAAGCTGACAGTATTGTACCTATAAGTTGAAACAACACTACTGAATAAACATTGTGGCCTAATATCCAATTGCATGTGCAGTCGTGTTTTAAAAATCTTTTTTCTTCTCTGATCTGTTGGTTGTAAGAGTTTTCCAATCAGTAGTAGCAACTCTCCGCAGACAGTTAGGTGTTTTGCTGTTACTGGGTGACTTTAGGATTCTAGCAATTTACTCAGCTTTTCAAATATGGCAGTTTAGTGTGTGTGTGTGTGTGTGTGTGTGTGTGTGGGGGGGGGGGGGTTCCTTTCAAATAATTGTAG
>VUQS01037982.1:0-12009 GCA_015108495.1 Heterochromis multidens
GCCATGGGAGACCCTACCAGGGGGCAAAAGCCCCCCGACAACATAGCCCCTGGGATCCCTGGGACGCACAAACCCCTCCACCACGATAAGGTAGCGATTCACGGAGGAGTTAAGCGGCCTCATTGTGGATAATATGTTGTAAAGCTACAACTGACAATTAGTTAGAATATTAATTAAAAGGGTTAAACAATTAATTCATTAACCATTTTGTTTATTAAATACCTAAAAGTACAGATGACCCACTAATTTGTTCTTTTAATTTAATCGATTATCATATGATTATAGTGAACATAAAATCTGTGCCAAATTAAGTTTCGAGTTTTATTGTCATATACAGAGAATATCATTAACTTTAATGAAATAAACTGTAACATTTTCTAAAGATTTATTTTTGGGCTTTTGTTTACTTTATTTGACAGTTTAGCAGTGAAGAGTAGACAGGAAGGAGGAGGAGAGAGAGTAAGGAAAAGACACGCAGAAAAGGGCTTATGGGTGTCTGCTCAACCAGTAAGCTAAACTGGCAACCTGTAACATTTAATTAAAATAATATATTAAAAAACTATAGTAGACAAACAGTACAGGTGCTTATAAAAATGTCTGCAGTGCAAGAGAGTGTAGTGTGTATGTGTACATGTATCTGTGTATTCAAGCACATGTACAGAAGATAAGTTTAAGATGATGTAGTTTTTAAGTGTAGCTTTTAGTGAGTGAAGAAGGAAGAGGGTTTAAGGGAGGCGTGGAGTGAGAAAAATCAATAATCAGAACAGTTGCCAATTAAATTTGGAGTTGGTGTTTTAGCTCTGCAATGGTAATCAAATAATCTTTTGTCTGACTTCAAACTCACATTCTAAACACAACGATGGGTCTCCCGTTTTTGGGACTGAACCATCACTATGGTTACAAGTCAGAGGGAATAATAGAGAAATGGAGAAAATGGAAGGCTTGATTCTTTTTTTCTCTCTATCTTTCTCTTCCCCCTCCTATGCAATTTTCCTGGTCTGTGGGGCTGCAGATCATGCATGAAAATGAAATTACTTCATCCGTTCAGTGGTGACGGTGGCTGCTGCATAAAACATTTCTCTGTTTGAACATGATACCCTCTCTCTTAATTTCGAACGTGGTGCTCCCACACCCACGGTGCAGCACTCCTCTGTAGCTTTCAACACCACAATTTTCATTTCCTGAGCTCACTTCAGACAGGATCCATTTGTGGATGCTGCAGGTTCAGGTGTAATGTACAATATTATATAAATTCTATCAATCAGTGCACTTAGGCTGTTCTACTTGGCATATAATCATGATTATAAAGCACGATGATACTGTAGGACTAATTGCATTTCTTATTCACAACACCCACTATCTGCCAATCAAAGCAGGATGAAAGTATGGCATAAACAATAACATAATTTGATCATTCACCCTCATCATCAGTGTCATTTGTTTGGATAACAGACAGATAATGCGGAGCAGATCAGACGCATTATGCATTTCAGTAATGAGAACGTGCCTGTGAAATCCTCTGTCTTATCTGTGAAGGAGACAAACATGTTAAGGACTCAGTGCTCAAAACCAGAAGAAATGAACTGCGGCAAACCGCAAAAAAAGAAAAAAAACCCATCTGCTCAAGCTGCAGGGACAGCCAGAAAGAAGAAGAGAAAGAAAAATTTACCACCCTGAATCTGCTTTTTTTTTGCATAGACATTTCCTGGGTGGATAAGAGGCAGCTTGTAGCCATGTATGTGAGTTTAGTGAAGTGTTTGACAGGTAAGAGATTCTCTCTGTGTGCACCAATGCGTGGATCAAAAGGACCAGCTCAGTTCAATAATTCACAAGGCCGTCATGTGGGAATCATGAAATTTTCACCTGCCACGGGTCTGTGAGTCTGCATGCGGACATGTGCACGATTACTTGCCGAGAGTGTGTTTGTGAGCAATCTGTTTCTTCGGTGGAACTTCAAAGCTCAAAGAGTGCAGTTGGCAATTCAGTATAATAGCCCCAAGAGGAGACAAAGGAACTCTTACACATCATGCGGCCTTTTGCTCTTACACCTTCTTAAAATTCCACATCAAGGCCATCTGAGACCAGATGTCATATTTGTTGGCGTCTCTTAATGAAGAGTCTTTATATCAATAAATTGAATAAATGAAGAAGCACGGCTTCTCGGAGCCTTGGGAATCCCATGAGTGACAACTGCTCAATTGAGCCATTTGAATAGAATGCTAATGATGAAAGCAGGGATTTCTGTCCTCTTGCTTTCTCTCTCAGTGTATCTATCCCCATCTTTAATTCTCCTTGTTATTTCAGTTCCTCCTAGCAGATAGAATGGCTACTAATCACACTTAAAATAGCAGGGAGAGGCAGATGCAAGGGACTTAACTGGCTGTCTGTCTCAGTCAGATCAGACCAGACATCAGATAAGTGACCTATTTGTAGCTCTTTGAGAGTGATTTCCTTGATTACTGACAACTGCTGGGATCCTGTGAGACAAGCTATCAGCGTGAGAAGAAAGATGGAGAGGGATGGAGGCAGAGAGACACAGAGAGCGAAAGCAATGGGAGTTGGAGAAAATTAGATGAAGAATTAGTGTTCTGCTTAAACTCCTTGGGGTGACACAAGGCACACAAACAGATAGAAGAAAAGAAATGGAAAGGAATACATTTCCATTTATTTAGCATAGTGGCTGGCTGCCTAATTAGTGCACTGTGAAGTTTCAGTCTGTCCAAATCTCCTTTAATTGATCCAACCCTGTATGATCGCCCTATCTGCATAAGTAGTTTGATGCCGACATAAACGGGGACTAATTTTGTGTTTATTTGATGGCACTCTGTGTTTCATCTATTTACTCCGAGTCTAACTTATTTCTAGCAATGCTGCAAAATGAACAAAGCCGGATTTTGCTGTACAAGGGACAAGCACATGTGCAGCTATT
This sequence comes from Heterochromis multidens, assembly GCA_015108495.1. Taxonomy (NCBI): domain Eukaryota; kingdom Metazoa; phylum Chordata; class Actinopteri; order Cichliformes; family Cichlidae; genus Heterochromis; species Heterochromis multidens. The sequence continues at coordinate 2,930 of VUQS01037982.1, forward strand.
CTTCTCTTTCCCAGGAAACAACTATCCTTAAACCAGGAAGTCATTAGGACAGTGTGCTGCAGGCACCCATGGGATCATTAAGGGTTATGTGTGCTATGGGCTAATGTCACACAATAATGGGAATCTGTGGTTTACGCGCTTTGATAGCCTCTTTTATGTCTCATCCATGCTTTCAGGCCTGTGTTGTAATCCTCTGGTTTCACACATTACTTCCTCACTATATTTTATAGCTCAGGGCTCAGTCACCTCACTTTGCCTTTAGGACATATCAAAGAACCCCCACAAGTTAGGCAGGCTTAAAAACACTCCCCTATTAATCTACTATTATTAAGAGGTCAGTGGTGCATGCTGTTTGCCACTAATGATCACTTTTTTAATTGAGCAGATGCTTGTTGAAAAACTATACGTTCCACTCATGCAAATGTCACATTTGCATACATACAGTGGGCAGTTAAATTAGTCCCTTAATGTCTTTCATGACTGCCACTTCAACCAGGTCCTGTCCATCTGATGTGCTCGGTAAAGGTAACAGCTTTGAATTTAAGCCCTTTTCTTTATGCTAGCTTAAATAACGCTTGTTGAGAATTTGTCTGAAAAGGCTTCATGGGAAAAATACTTGTTGCTTGTCTCTTATCCACTCAGAATACAGCCTGGTGCATCACAGTTACAACCAAACAGTAAAGAACCTAAAGGATTATCCTACTTAACATGTGATGTTTTTGAAAATGAGTTAACCCTACTCTTCCCACCTCCATTGTAGTGGTTTGGAAAATGAATGAGAATGAAATGGAAAACAAAAAAGGTAAAAAAAAAAAAAACGAATTTAAGAAGAGTAGCTAGACTATACCAGTGCTAAGCTTGTCGCACATCACTGTCTCCACATCAGTGCTTTCTGCTCCTTACTCTTTCTATTACATATATCTGGACAAATATTAAATAATGTGCATGTGTAAACAAACCAGCATTCAGAGCTGAATAGGCAGCTTGTTTGGTCAGCTGCAGAGCTACCCCCAAAATAAATATGTGTGCAGTTAGCTACAATACTATAGCTAAGCCAGGTGACTACCTATGTGTTAGGTGCCGTGTAATTACATCAAAGGAGGTCATGTTTTTGGTAGCGTTTGCGTGCGTGCATGTGTGTGTGTGATCATTCTGTCTGTAAACAGGATAGTTAAAAAGTCTTTGAATGTATTCTGATAAAACTTTGTAAGGGTGTAGAATGGGGTCATGTTAAAAATCCATCCAAATTTGGCTTGCATCCACCGAGGTCTTCAAGGTCAACTTAATGATTTATTGGTTGAAAATTGACAAAAAGCCTTATTACTTAGGAACTACGTGTGGTGTGTATTGTCAACATATAGAAAGTACCATATAAGGATTTAAAATATCATGTCACATTTGACCTTTGACCTCTCCTTCAAGGTAAAAAGTAATAATTGATCTGAAGGTCAAAGTGATAATAATACTATATAGAGCTATTTAAAACTATGTTTCTTACTGCCATTGTTTGTATTGACAACATTTAGGCATATAGGGAATGATATATGGGGATTCTAAATATCACGTTACTTTATTATGACTTTGCTATGTACATTACAGTAACAGGTTATAACCGTTTAAATACATAACAGTTTGAATACATGTACAATGTTCCTGAATAAGTTTTTTTTTTTTGGAAAACTAAATAACTTCATTGATATACTAAACAATGAAATGAATGCTACATTGTGTACTATATCCACATAAAAAAAATAAATAAAATAATACTCTGAATTATGTCAAGTACACTAAAATGGATTTTAACAGGGCCAATAACACACGCCTGCACTTTGGACTTATTTTTACTGCACTACAAACTTCTTAAAGCGTGTTTTAAAAGAACGAAGGAAACAAAATGAATACATAGAAAATACAATACTATTCCCTTAAAAGTAACTACTTGCCTGAGAGGGAGCTGCTTTGATGGAGGTTTGCGTTCTCAGAGTGCTCCTTGTTGTAAGGATGTATTTACGTACAACTGAAGATTATTTTGAAAGTCTTGCTTACCCCATTCTGTGTTAGTTTACAGAATCTGCATTTCTTGAAACTTTATCTCTAAAATAAAAAGTTATCATGACTCATAATTAGCATGGATACAACTGTGACAATAAGACTCAAGCGGAAAAACACCTCAATTTCCCTCTTCTGTGGGACGTCTGATGTTGCAGTATCTAGGTAACTATCAAATACACCCTAAATTATTCAGGGTTGTTTTGAATCTTATTTTTATGACTGTCTATGATTAGTTTCATCTCTTTTGTCTATGCTACAGCTGCATTCAATTAATTTTTTATATTTAACTCTCTTATCTTTGCGACTTGCGCTCCAGTTCTTTCTCTTGATCCCTACCCAGCACAGACACATTTAATATTCTATGCTTAGTGGTAAACATGTCAGTGCCATCTATTTATATTGTTTGGTAGGAGTAAATGTCACTGATGCCACCAAAAGTCAAATATCAAAACACCTACCGCACAGCAGTTATTAGAGTTTGGTATGAAGTCTGTAAGTTTGAAGGATGGTTAATATGCAGTGGTTAAATGCAGGAAAAGCCAAAGTAATGACATTTCCATGCTGAGATGCATTATGGAGGAAAATGATGCCAACCACTCAGGGCACAGACATGCTATGAGTGAGCTGTCAAACATGGTTAAGACAACATCTGCCAAATATCAGGATGCCTTTAATAGAACCTACTTACTGGATGGATGCCTCATAGGTATATACTGACAAGTCGTCACTGCTTTTAGACTCTGTTTTTGGCTTTTAACCAAAGGTTTACATAGGCACAAATTTACACAGGACATAACAATACGGTTATTTTCTGAATTTTTATCAGCTACAATTTATATAGCGCAGACTGGTGCTCTGTTTAAGGACCTGATGGTTGACTCATGGTATGGATTCATTGTAAACAGCAAACAATCATAAAATTTCTGTCATTTTTAAACAGATTTTAGAGATAATTAGATCTAATTTGCTCTCTGATAGTGTTATTGCTTAGTTCAAATTTCCCTGAAGTAGTGTGAATATGCAGTGGTTTCAGCTGCACGCTCATATGTCTCATTTGTATTTGCTTTACTGCTCCTTTTTACACTGCTGCCCGTCGACTTGGGGAATTGCTGGCAAGCTATTTAATGCTTTTAAAATACGCTTTCAGTTTTTTTGGGTTTTTTTTACATTTTCATAGCAGATTCATTGCATGTCTGGCACCTCAGTAAGTGGTTTTAAGGAAAGAAAATGACACTGCCACGCTGGAAAAGACAATTGATTTTCTTATCTTAAGCAGTCTGAATTTAGTGTCACCGCTTGGTTTAAAATATTCTGATCTGACAACAAACCTTTGCACTCATAGGGGTGCTGGAATGGTTCCCAACCTGCGTTTCTGTGAATGGGTGAATTGCTATGTTAAACGGCATTATCAAAAGCATCTGTGCATCTGAGAACTACACAGGCATCCTTGAAAAATTGCTGTGTTTGATAATGTCTCATCTTTTCCTGCTGTTATACAGTATCTGTTTTCTCTTTGTTGAACATGAGGAAAATGGCAAAACTACATGCTTTTTAACTTCCTCTTAAATTTCAGTTTTGCATTGCTTTGATCCCTCCTGCTGTGTGCTTGTCACTCTTCAAAGCTGATGTGCCCTGCTTTTGATGGGGAAGAGGAATTCAAATAGTGTGATAGGCCATCCACACAAACATCCAAGAAAATGACATAGGAGGGAATAAGAAAGTGGAGGATGAAAGAAATGGAGAGATGGGCTGACAAAATGGAAACAAAATTTCCAATTAGGGAGAATGTAGGACCTCAAGTTTTTGCCAGCCTTCTAACTTTTCTTCCTGCGGAATACAATAACAACCTTATGCACGAGAGATTGGCGACAAATGGGGTAAAACCTGTCAGTTAAGTGGCGTCATGAGAAGGGAATGGTGCAGATGATTTTAAAAATAGTCACATAGGCGGCCTGTGAGAGAAAAGCTGCAGAGAGCTCAGGTTTAATATCTCTCAAGCGAGAGCCACTGACAGCCACAGTCTCACACAGTTATCCCTTATACTCATAAAGAACAGCACAAAGGCAGGCTAGTCCATTATGGATCGGAAACTGAATAGGAAATGAACTAAGCTCCTACAGCTTTGGAATATGTTTTTTTTTTTTTTGCCTTATACATCCTTCCTTTCATTTGGTGTGCTCTTCAATTGAGTCTGTATTTGTGCTGTGTATTAGTTTGTCTGTCTCTTTCTGTCTCTCACCCCCATGTGTTACATTCTCCCATTTCTCCCAGTGGGAAGGAAGCAGTGAGAGTCCCATCAATACAAACCAGCCAAGTTGCCACCTGAGGAAGGCTCGTCTGCTCTGCTACTGGTACTGTTATTCAGCCATTCTTTTTCACTTTCTAACACAGTCAATTGAATTGAGTCCTTTAAATTTCTAAGGTTTCCTGAGGTAACGCTTCTGTGAAAGAGATTTGGATTTAAAGATAATAGAGTCAGTTTTTTTTTTTTTGACAATTTAAGAAAACAAAGCTAAAGTCTTTTGGGGGTGATGTTTTTCTCCCTCCAGAGGAACTTTTTCTATAATGTGATGTATAAGAGGAAAAGACAATCCAGTTAGAGGTGAGTGTGATGGGGGAAGAGGGGTTTAGAAGAAAATCTTTGAGAAGGCAGAGGCATCGTCAAGGAATATGTCTTTTAATGAAGAGCAGAGAGTATTTGGAATGCCGGCAGCATATCCAATAAACAACCTTCAAACTGTGTTTTTTTTAAGCAGATAGGAAGTCTCTGGAGGACAGATATTTCTCATCCTTAGAATACTTGGATCATGAATCTGGGGGTGGTTCCACAAATTTAGAGTGTGAACTTTTCTGACATCTTTCTCTTAAACTCCAATATCCTCCATAACCATCCTGCATGCCATTCATCATTAACCAGCAAAGAGAAAGAAGTCCCACAGCTTTAACATCATGTACCTGCTCAAAAATAGATTAGATGTTCTGTCAAGCGCACACATTCACACGCACATCACTGCCTCCACCTCAGACCATTAGCCAGACCGAGGAATGAAATGTAGGATAGGAAAAAGGGACAATTAGAGGGAGAACAAATATTAATGGAAGTTAAGAAGTGACTCACAAACCCAATTACAGCATTAGCCAGGCAATTTAGATGAGCTCTGCAAGAGGCGAGAATCCTGTTGAAATGTACCAGTGGTCTCTCTGCATTAACAATGGCATTAATTCCCTGATTCACAGCGTGGGAGAAGAACAGAGCAAATACAACTATTCTGTCTCCCTTATAAAGAAAGCCACATTACCTAATTCTGCAATAGGAATGAAACAGGCAGAGGGTTGACGTACTTGTCTTACCCCCCAAACAGACCACAGACCCCCAGAGAGATTTAACTCGTTAAAAAGCTCTATTCTCCGACTCTATGCTAGGCTTTTCAAAACAAGGATGAGAGGTAAACCATATTATAGGTCTTCCAAGCAAAGAGAAATTTGCCACAAGATAATTATAAGTGAAGACATGACTGGCTGCTGGAAGCCTGACTAAAGGGAAGGAGCAGAACAAACAGCAAAGAGATCTAGGATAGTAGAAAGAGCTACAGATGGAGGGAGAGAGGAACAGGGAGCTTTTTGCTGCTCTTGCACTTTTCCTCTCCATCTACCTCCTCTGTCAAATTGCATCCCATAAACCCAAGCTGCTGCCACATGCTCCCACAGGAGACCTGCGCCCGTGACAGCCTAGCCAATCAGCAGCACCCTGAGGCCAGTTGAAAGCCGTTCTGGCATGCCTAAGGCTAGCAGCGTCCAACCAATCAGTTAGAGGCCTGCCTTGAAAGGAGGGCCATGCTTGGCTCGGGGAGCTGCCAAGGCTGCCAATGAGGGCCCAGAGGGGAGTTCAAGTGACTCAGAGGGAGGCTGCCAGAGGGGTCAGAGTGGACGAGGGCAGACTGACAGTTATTTAGTGAGAGGCTGAGCTCTGTGTCACTCACAACAGCACTCAGCCTTTGTACTAGTGGGCCAGCTCTAATGGGACTGTCACCTTCTAATTGTCCGACTGGGGATGCTGAGAATGACAAACAGACACACACTTTCACTCAAACACACAGACAATGCAGAGAGGGACACAACCTCAGACACAGACATGAACCAGCAAACAAGAGCCCCTGTGCACAGTTTTCTTTTGTATACAAACACTCTTACACAACACTTATCATGTTGGAGGTTGTGTTTCCTAAATCTCACAAAAGCAGGAATGACTTAACTGAACTCACAGCAAAAAGCTAGGGCTACTTCAAACAATATTCAGTGGTGATTGTGTCCACCTAAAGAATAAAGAATTAAGCTCTAATGTTTCCTCTCATCTGCCTCTTTAGCAGGCAAATCAAGCCAGAAGCTAATGCTGACTGTCTGGTGTTCTGGTGTCTGGTTCTAGCTGGAAACAAGGTTTATGAGACTGGTGAGAGTAAATGTAAACATTAAAGATGTAGGCTATAAAACAAGATGCTAAAATGGTCTGTAGAGCTGAGGGAACTGAGGCTTTGTGTGGTAATTCTCAGTGGCTTAACCCAATTACAGAAGTAATGTATTCCATTGTCCATATAAATATTGATTAAAGAAGCATTACAGTTTCTCTTATGGGATATTTATCTATTTATATGTGGCCACTCTGAATCACAGAGAATACACTACGATTTTCCATGTGAAAGCACTGAGAAGTAAGCAAAACTACAACATTCATATGTAGCATGCATCATTTCATGATAAAGATTTCTAGAGCTAAACGTTTAAAAGTTACATTATGAGCTGAATACTCATAAAAGAGCTGTTCCAAGAGCAGGAAGCAATAATGAGGCCAAGAAGGAACAGGATCAAATGACGCAAACAGTCTAAGGCCTCTAAAATTTAATCATCTGCCAGAGCTGAAAAGTGCATCATACTTTCAGGACAGCTCCAAAGGGAGGACCTGTACTCTAAGAAGATGGAAACAAGTGAGCTGTTTTGGCAGATCTTTTGGAGAAGGTGGGTTAGACAGCAGTTCCCCATTAGGAAAAGGTAAAGTCTGTGGAACTACATTTAAGGGAACTTTATTCCTGGAGACTGTGTTATTATTATGGATGATTCAGCACCAAGAAACTCTGGGATTCTGGGATGTGATCTGAGGAATTTTGTCAGGGGAAAAGAGAGTGAGAGATGTCCTGATTTAAACTAAAGAGACATGTCAACAAACTCTGCCCCTTGAAGCTAAAAACTGAAGTGAATTTTTATCACCAACAAATATGCGACGTAGACTTGAGACATGAAGACTGGAGACATTTAAAATCTTTGACCTCACCTTTACTCTTACAGGATAATGCTGTGATGTTTGTTGTTCCATTCAATTGTAATTAAATTATATAAAAATGTTACATAGCCGACTGCTGTGGGGTAATAATTTGGACAGATAATGTGATGACTGGGACTCAGGAAGCACTCTGTAGGAAACTGCAAAATCGAACCACTGCAGCACTTAAAGAACTTAATCCAATTAGGCTCTACATTTATGCAATCTCACAGTAAAACTCAAAAATGTTCCATGTCTGAGACGAATAAAAATCTCTCCTCATACTAATTTCTTATTCACCTCATTAGCGTAACCTGGGGAAAGCTGACAACTCCTTTTAGCATTGTCTTCATAAGAGGTGCTAACAGTGTAAATAAAGAAACAAATACAAATTACAGCCCTATTCTATTCAACAGCTGAAGTTCATGTGAGTTATGACTTCTTGCTAGTCATCTGAAACTAGATATAAGATTATTTTGAGGATGTTGTCATGGTAAAAAGAAAGTACGCCCTCTTTCAATTGTAAGGTTTTATGCAGCAGAACATATTAAGAAATCATCTGGTCCTTACTAGGTCTTAAAATTAGGTAAATACAATCTCAGATGAACAACAACACATCATTTTTTTTTAAACAAAACTGAGCCAAAATGCAGAAGCAGTGTGTAAAAAATTAAATACACCCTTATCTCTTCACTAGGAATAAATAGGGAAATAGCTGATAATCAAATGCACTCGATTACTTGATTATCATCAAGTGTGAACACTTCTATAGGAGCAGAAGTTTTCTCAGTTTGCTGGTCTGGAGCATTCAAGTGTGTGTTAACACAATGCCAAGAAGGAAAGACTTCAGCAATAATCTTGAGAAGCAATTGCTGCTGCCCATCAATCTGGGAAGGGTTATAAGGCCATTTCCAAACAATTTAAAGTAATTTAAAGTCATTCTACAGTGAGAACGATTATTCACAAGTGGAAAACATTCAAAACAACTGCCAATCTTCCCAGGAGTGAGTGTCCCAGCAAATTCACCCCAAGGTCAGACTGTGCAATGATCAGACAAACAGTTAAAAAACCAAAAACTACATCTCAGCCTCAGTTAGCATGTTAAATGTTAAAGTTCATGACAGTACAATTAGAAAAAGACTGAACAAGGGTTTCCAGAAGAAAACCTCTTCTCTCTAAAAAGAACACGGCAGCACAGCTTAGGTTTGCAAAGTTGCATATGAACAAATCACAAGACTTCTGGAACAATGTTCTTTCGATGGACGAGACCAAAGTGAAGATGTTTGGCCATAATGCACACCTTCACATTTGGAGAAAACCAAACACAGCATATCAGCACAAACACCTCATACCAACTGTCAAGCAGTGGTGGAGGGGTGATGATTTGGCCTTGTTTTACAGCCACGGGACCTGGACACCTTTCAGTCATTGAGTCAACCATGAACTCCTCTGTATATTAAAGTATTCTACAGGGTGGGCCATTTATATGGATACACCGTAATAACATGGGAATGGTTGGTGATATTAAAGTCCTGTTTGTGGCACATTAGTATATGTGAGGGGGCAAACTCCCCAAGATGGGTGGTGACCATGGTGGCCATTTAGAAGTCGGCCATCTTGGATACAACTTTTGTTTTTTCAATAGGAAGAGGGCCATGTGACACATCAAACTTATTGGTAATGTCACAAGAAAAACAATGGTGTGCTTGGTTCCAAC
>VUQS01037993.1:0-14144 GCA_015108495.1 Heterochromis multidens
TGCTTGAAGAAGACTCCCCATTTACATGAACAAATGGGAGTCTATTAGATAGATATGATTCAAACCACTGCAGCGCAGTACCTTTAATACCTACAACATGCTCTAATCTCTGTAATAAAACATTATGATTAACAGAATCAAACGTTGCACTGAGGTCTACTAGGACCTAGATGAGTCCACTGTCAGAGGCCATAAGATGATCATTTGTAACCTTCACTAATGCTGTTTCTATACTGTGATGAATTCTGAAACCTGACTGAAACTCTTCAAATAAACCATTCCTCTGTAGATGATCAGTTAGCTGTTTTACAACTACTCTTTCAAGAATTTTTGATATAAAAGGAAGGTTGGATATTGGCCTATAATTTGCTAAGACAGCTGGGTCAAGTGGCTTTTTAAGTAATAGTTTAATTACTGCCACCTTGAAGGCCTGTGGTATGTAGCCCAGTAATAGAGATAGATTGATAACATTTAAAATTGAAGCACTAATTAATGGTAGGACTTCTTTGAGCAGTCTTGTATGAATGGGGTCTAATAGACAAATTGATGGTTTGGAGGAGGTAACTATTGAAGTTAACTCAGAAAGATCAATTGAAGAGAAAGAGTCTAAATAAATATCAACAGTGTTGAATGTAGCTGAACATAATGATACGTCTGTGAGATGGTTATGAATAATTTTTTCTCTAATGGTTATTTGTGAAGAAATTCATGAAGTCATTACTAGTTAAGGTTAGTAGTACTCGTAAGTACCTGACGTTTGTTTTTTTCTATAAATCTGTTGCACTGCTTTTGTTTGGTAAGGTAAAATATGTCAGGTAAAGGTGAATGTACTGCAACTCATTTTCAGTTAATTATTTGTACCTCTTTCCTCTAGGAGAGTCAGTTATTTCAGCGAGAGAAGACCCTGTAACTTACCGCAGTTTGGGGGAAATTGTAAAGTTTAAAAATTTCTTTAATTATGAAAATAATTTTACATTGAAGAAAATTAGATTTTTGTTTGTATATGCAAATAGGTGTATTCGTGTGTCACACTTGGTGTATCTCTAATTAAAACTAAAGGTATATCCTGTAGCCAAAACTTACATTTTAATGTAGTTAGTTTTGTAAGTACACAATATTGTTTCAGTTAGTTTTTATGTTTTGTTGAGTCTAGGTTTTATTTTTTATTTCAGCTTACTGAAATGTTTTTTCACACCTAGTTTTGGTTTTATAAACTTAAATAGTTCACTATGGTTTTCTTTGTAAATATTAACTTTAGGCTATATTTGCCTCTGTTTGATAAAGTTGCATGGCCTGCAACTAAAGAGCCCAGATTTGGAGTAACAATAATTTGGCATGCTCCTAAATATTCATGTTCTACATGAACAGAGCCCTGTTGGATTGTAGTAATAGAAGTTTTTTAGCATCTTTCATGTCATTGTTTTAGTTTTATTGCGTGAAACATTTCTGTTTTGCTTCACTCTCGCTGCCACTTTGAAAATACTAAAGCTCCTTGTTGGTGGTAGTTAAGTTAGTCAGCCCCACATTTTGATGAAAGTAGACAGCTTTGCTCAAAGTAACATACAAAAGCTTTTACTTGAAGACATTTCAACTGATAGGGGGATTGAGGGGCTTTGACAATTATAAATCAGAAATGCAATTACAAAAGACAAAAGACAAATATGGTCGAGGTAAGCAGTTCTTGGTAAGTAGCTTATATTTATAATATTTAGTAAAGGGGAGTGGGGCTTGTTAAAGGTGGTTTGACTGCATTAGAGAAGCAAAGGTAAAACAAAAACGAAAATATTTTTATGGCCTAAAGCTGTTTGTACAGATGTTTGTAGTTTCAGTAGTTAATAACAGAAAATAGCAAAGAAATTAAACTACTGGAATCATGTAAATCTGAATGCAGTCAAACTGCAAGCAACTTATTTATTTTTAACGTATGTTACTACTTCTCAAAACTGCTAGTTTTCAGAACAACCACTCCACATATCCTCAATGACAGAAGTCTGAGGAGAGTCTATATAAAACATCTCTTTCAGTCAAAGCATTTCTTTCCCAATTATGCCAACATTTTAATCCATACAAGTCATTGTTGCGCACCTTAAGCAGCATTACAAAACAGAGAAAAAAGCTACACACCTCAGCACTTGCTGCAAATCTAATTTCATTTTGAAACTCACCTGCTGTCACTGGAATGAGTCAGCAGATCCAACCATTAAATCTGCAACAGTCGGATTTTGATATAAACCTAAAGAAACAGAAAGTTATTGAGCTCAGCTCTCTTTTTCCTTTCTTAATGCACCTATAAAAAGAGTCTTCTTAGCTCTGTGTTGCACTGTTCAGTTTACCTCAGCCTGACTACTGCTACGATGGCTGAAAATGTATGAATCACACCACTAACAGATATCTTTGTCAGTCCAAGGCCATAAACATATCAGTACAAATGGAGCAGGTTTCATTTTATTAAAAGAAAAAGACCTCTTGACTCCACTCAGGCTGTAATATTCTCATATATATGTATTACTCTGCCTAAAAGTATTTTTAAATTCAAAGCGTGAAGGTTGTTTTCTTTCTGTGAAAACTACAAATGGGACTATTTTGGAGCATTATGTGTTATTTTTAGAAATTGGTGCTCATGTCAAGCCAACAGTCATAACATAAGTTAAAGTAAATATTATGTGTCTTTTGGAAGTTGAACAAAAATGAAATAGTGTGTCTTCACTAATATTGCGACTGACCACAACATATTAAGAATTAGCTATATAAAAAACAAGCAAAGGATTTGGGGTAAAATAAATGATGCAACTCTACAAAAATGTATTCTAAAGAGGCCATAATTTGCCTGATTTGTCCTGCTTTTCTTTCAAATAAATATTGCATGGAAAGTAAACAGATAAGGATGACAGTAATGGTCAGAGCTCTTTTCAAATGGAGCCTCAGTGGGACCACAGAAAAGCCCTTCCTCTGTGATGTGTCCCACAACATTGTGGTGAAGGGTAGACTCAGGAGAGGAAAGTGACATTTAGGAAGAGCTAAAACAATGGAACAGTAGTGCTTTAATGTCTCATAAGACGTCCTCTAAACATGGCTTTTCCATCTGAAAGCATCTCCATGCTGAGTCAAGTGCACTAACTGTGCATGAAAGAGCTTGTTCCCTCAGGACAAGGCTGCCTGATACCCGCAAGAATAAACTGGCCTTTAACTGCCAAGCTCCACACAGCACAAGATACACATACTAAAGCTCCCTGCGCCAAAGGGACAAAACAACACCAAAACCAAGGCTACAAATCTGTGAAGACCCCATATTCTAACCTCTGCCTATAATATCTGCATAAGGCCACCTGACAAGTATGAGTTTTCTTGCAAGCTGGCTTCCTTTTTGAGGAAGTCAGCTTAAATAAAATTTATGAGACTTAAATTAAATGTTTCTGATGAGCTTTATCAAGGAATAATTACAGCACTCTGACAAACACTTTAAATAAGATTTTAACAGTTAACAGCTGTGACAAAGGTCACGGGGAAAAAAAAACTTCTGGAGTTGAATGCTATACATAATACAAAAACCTGTAATTCATGCATTCAAATGATGTAAAATCTCTTTTTTTCTGCTAAACATTACGTAAAGTATTCTTGGTCAAAGAACAGGAAAAGCCAGACCATACATAGGACTTCAAACGTCTATACATATGCATCCAGAAGTCAAAACTAATAGACAAAGTAAAAACTCAGACTTTCTATATTAAAATTGTGCTTTATGCAACTTTAAATTTCAAATAAATAAATAAATAAAAGATTAACCCTTTCATAGTTTAAATCAACATAATAAGTCACTGACAATGACTGGGGAATTTATCAGATGATGTGACATATGAGTCAGAATTATGCACTGCACAGTCACACATGTTTATGAGTCAAAATCTCAGAGAAAAAAATGACTTATTTTATAAAAATGATACACCATGTTTAGAATTGCATGTAATAAAACAACAACACAGAAATCATGGTTAGATAGCTTAGAAGGCAAAAAATTACATTTCTGTTTTTTCAAAAATCAGTGTAACAAGGCAACCTCTTTCCATTTGGAAATAAAAAAGAAAAAAAAACATGTGAAATACTAGTTTACTTTCAGAGTAATTACTATTCAAGGCCCACAACCCTTTTCCACCCTCGCTTCCACCTTTGCAACTCCCCATAAGTTATCTTGATCTGACTTATAAACATATATTTACCAGCTGGTTTTGTTTTCACCTTTGCCACTGTGGCAGAAAAATATGGTTTTGGAGACTGCTAAGGTAGCAGAGAACCTAGTAAAAATGTGTAATTTTGTCTCTCTGTTGAAAGATTTTGTCAATGTGATAGCAAATCTTTACAGGTGTGTAGCTGACAACAACATGAAGGCCAAGCTCAGGGATAGGTTTGGTTCAAGAACTCATTGGCAGCTGGTGGCTGATCCTATTACAAGATGGTTATTGCCTCATTTTTCTTTAAACTTTTTCTTCTTTTTTGTTGTTGTTGTTGTTGTTGTTTGACCTGTGGTCCTCCACAAACACCACAATTTCTATTAATCATTAATAAAAAAATAATCCATATTAAATATTACTAGAATACAAGTCTGCTGACAGCATAAACAAATGCTTGCTTGCTTATTTTCCCCATAAAAATATATTAATTCAAGCTTTAGTTTTACTCCATAGTTTACCTCCAGTCACCCATGCCCCGGGTGCACAACTGGTGATGCACGCCACACCATTTGAGAACTGGAGTTTCTAAGGACTCTTCAACAAAAAAAAAGAGAAAAATAAATACATTTCTTATTCATGAAGTGAACATTAGCATTATATGTTTGTTTGGGATAGATTCCTTTGTTGTCTTTAACATTCCTCTCTCTTTGATTCTCTTTTTGAGGTAGAATTTGGCTTACATAAATGTTCCTGTTTCATGCAGCAGACATTACTCAGGATTACTGAGTATGAGGAGAATAAAAGAGGTCCAGACTCAAGCACTGAGGCGACTTGACCTCTGAATTATAAACACACCACAACAAAGATTTGTTGCAATTTCTTTCAGACATACTCCATATCTGAACTAATGCTTTCCAAGAATTGTCTTTTCTCAAGGTAAGATTAAAATTCATGGAAAAAGAGCATCACCCGCACGCCCCGATGGGTAGCTCACAACAGTTTGGAACAGACTTCTCAGGAAAACAAATATTTTTTGCCAAGTGGCAGTGGTTGTGAAGTACATACGTCCCGCAGCTCTGATTTTACATCCTGTCACATTAATGATTCAAAGCACTCAATATAAATATTAAAAGTAATAGCTTCACTATTCAGCTATTACTCCATCATTCCCTGAAATCATCATAAAACATTCAGAGCCTTTTAGAAAATTTACACTCTTGAATTTGATGGTGGGGAAGGGAGCCTGTCAGAGTGCGAGGTCCTGGAAGCTTAAATAATAGTGGAAAGCTGTTTATGGAACATGCTTTATTTATTCATCGTCTCAGAGTAAGGACTTCAGTTTAGATGGAGAAGCAGAAACAGAAACAGAGGGAGGGAGAAGACAGGGAGAAAGACATCCAGCAGTATAGAGGGAGAAAATCAAAGGAAGACCTATCTGCAGGGAAAAAAAGCTGAAACATAACTCTTCCCACAGTGCAATAAAAGAGGGAAAAATGCAGAGTCCATGAAATTCTCGGCACAAGGTCAATCAATGGAAGGACTCTGGGTCCAGGAACAGCTAATGGATTGTGAAGACGTGTAGCAGGGTTATGAATTTTTAACCAGTTCCTTCTTCAGCCCAGACCTCCATAAATCAATGACAACTTATTGGAGAAGATCAATTATGCAAACTTAAAAACATTTAATGACAGATAATGAAGAGGTCCCCAGAGGCAGGCTGGAACCTGACTCGTAGCCCAGGAATCATTTGTGGAGCAGGAGTTGGCTGAACAGGGGCACTTAGCACAAGTTTTAAGGCCAAAACTTAAACACCTCACTTAGCAGCAGCAGCAGCAGAGCAGCTGTTACTTGTGTGAGCACTAAACCTGGGTGTGTCAGAAAAGCTACCATTTCAAACAACATCTGAATAAGCAGCTCCTCAGTTTAAGTTTTCTGTAGTGGTAAAAGATTTTCTCCAAGCAGAAGAAAGAGATGGCCATCTTCAAGGGCTAAACGACATTTTCCAAAGCTCATCATAAAAATGCCCTGGGGCTGCCCCCTGTGGTAGTAATCTCAAATCACTGAGCTCTAAACAACGTTAAGCACATTAAAAGACTCTGCAAATCTGTCCCCTCCACTCACGTCGCGCACAATGCCTCTGACCCTGTCACCACATGCTTTTATGTAGTCTGTGTCCTTCGAACAATTCATGTTTAATGTATCACTTCTCTCTTACTTGTCTAGCTAAGCGTGCAGGCTGTTTAAAGATTGTTCAGCAGCTTTAGTGCTTGTTACATCTCTATAAGAAGGTAATAATGCACCATCTGCTTTTTTTTCAAATTCTGATATTTAAACATCTTTAAACAGGTGTTTCAGATCAGAAACTAGTGATTAATTCAGGCATGAAGGTGTTCTTAAAACCGAGGCCGGATTCGTACAATCCACAGGACTATTTGCAGTTGTCGACTTTGCTCAAACTGTGTGCACACTGCTTAAGAAACACATTGCAGGAAGAGCAGGGAAGACTCAGATACAGGGTGGAGGGGATCAAAGAGGATCTAAGCAAATGCATCATGGCTCAGGTCATTTGTGTTTATATCGCGGCAGGGAAATTCATTTTTTATTACTCTAGGTACTGTATCAATCCCACTGACAATTCCTTCCAGATGTTTCTGTGTATCCCAGGAGTCCCTGAGAGGCATCTACAGGGCTGATGGAGACTTATAACCAAGCTCACATCTGTCCCTCTCGCCATCTATTTTGTTTTTTTGTTTTTTTCTCTGGGAGAGCAACCTTTTCATCATTCTGACAGTGGAAGAGAGAGTGCTGTACTGAATTCCCCTGTAAGTACAGTGCATTCTGATAAAGTGTGTGTCTTTTATGAGTGACGTGTGTTTGGTTTGTTTCTACCCGTTCATAATGCCAGAAGGTCATTTTCCCCCCCTCGTCTCTAGTGGTTGAAGGAGGTAAAGAGGCACTTAGCCGCTGATGGGTTTTACTTTAGACAGGCCGTGCTAGTGATTTCTTTGCCCCATTTCCTCTGAATTTTTCCAAATGTACCTTTGGGACATGTAGTTTTATATTTACACATTATTTGGAATGGCATTTCATTTACTCATTTGCTTTGCTGTGCTGCTGCATTTTCTTGTCATTTATTTGGTTTCAGATACACAGTATAGTATATTTATATGTATGTTATACTAAAGTGGCTACATAGCAGTGAGACTATAGATGGAAATTTTAAATTTAAAGGAGTGGAGGTGTCTCAATCAAGGAAATAGCCACACACTACAGCATCATCATAATAATTAATTATAATGGAGGTGGTGGGGCTAAAAGGGAGGTCTGAAGTGACTAAGTCAGTCTTGGGGTTTGTGCAGGTACATCTTCACGCTCTGCTGGTTCTCGTCCAGACAGGAGAGATGACCCAGAGTCAGGCCAAAATGTTTACTGGCAGATGTGTTTTAAAGGAGCTCTCCTTAGCTGGTCATGGCAGCGGAAAATACCCTGCTGTTCGGTGCATCTGCAATTCGCTGCTCTTCCCAATTCCACCTACAAAATCCTGACCTTTTAAAGAAATGATGGATGAGCTGGCTATGCTACTGTTTCTTCCCCTTCCTCATCTTTTTTATACGTTTCTATTTTTTTCCATACCATTGAAGATTGAAGCTCTGTCTATGTTAGGCTTCGAGGCAAATTCTGCCCCTCCTTTGCTCGCTGTTTCAAAATCACTTTAAAGTCTGATGCTGGCTTTGGCCAGAGCCCTTTGGCACTTGGCTTCTGTGCAGCGGTTCGCGTCAGGAGCTACGATTTGTGATTTGCAGATGACATGAGCAATGCCTTGCTCGTGGCTGTTGAGGTGGTTTTGCAAAGCAAAGTCAGTAATGTGCGAAATGATGTGACTGGGGCTACACTTCACATTACTGATAGTCTGATTCAGGTGGTAAAAACACTGTTTTCTGTATTTTTATATTTCTGCAAGTGTGTGTTGTGTTGCCTTTTTATTTTGATCAACTGTTGCAGAGAATACTACCAGCTACTTCAATGGTTTATATTATATACAGCTATTCTCTGGAAGTCTGAATTGAATTTCTTTCAAACCTTTCCTCGGTACAGTGTCATATAAGCACAATATTGCAGATAAGGCCAGAAAGCTCATTTTCCTTGCTCATAGTTACAGTGTGGAATGTTCACTGTTCCAGACCAAGTTATAATAAATAATAGCTACAGTTTATTTCATTTTATTTTTACATCAGTTCTATTTTCAAAATTAACAATAGCACCACCAGACTTCAGCTTTGCCAAGGCTTTCTATAAATTGATAATCTGTGGTTTTAAGCTCTTTCCAAGATTAAAAGGTAATCTTTCTGCGTGCTAACTTTACCTCTGACTGCCTGAAGAAACTTCACACATCGATGAATATTGCCATCTCAGTGTGATGATGCTCTCATGCTCGGCAGGTCTTTCCACAAGCTCCTGGTCAACTGCAGGTTTCAGCTGTTCTAATACTCTGTGTTTGCTTTCGTGCACAAACAGGCAACACAGACAACTGAGCTGTAACAAATATGTGAGTGTACTGTTTACAGATGTTAGGGAAAATCCTTCATTTAAGAAAATGGGCTTTGTTTATGTTCTTGTATTCAAATGTATTGTTTTTACAGCAATTCCTCTTCATCTTGGTGGGAAACCTCATTAAATTTTCAGTTTTTGATGAAAACATTAGTACAACCTTTATATCTGTGAAATACAAAGTTAGACTGTAAATAGAAGAAAACAGCTGGCCTAACTCTGTCTAAAAGCATGAAGCTCACTATTTACCATGTTGCCAACAAATCCTCTAACCTGAGCATCCTTAAAGCTTTTTGTCCAAATGAACATGACCCATAGAAGCACCTCCTGAATCCGTGCATTAAAAATGTAGCACAAATATTTTTTATTTCAGTTAGTTTAGTACTATTGGCCTGAAATTGTAAACAATGAAAGAACAGCAGCCTGTCTTTTAAAGTCCAATCTTTTGTTTACCAGTCCATCCACTCCAACCTTCTCCCTACTATTAATATTTGGCTCCATAACTGAGTCACCTCACATCCTGATGAAAACCATAAGAACATGTATGCAAAAACATAAGAATATGTATGCATTTGTGTGTAAACACAGTACTGGTACTGAATTGACAAGGAGTTTTATGGGATTTGCCCCCTGGAGTGTCCCCTTTCCAAAATAAAATGGGCCTAAATTCCATAAATATTAAACTATACCTTTAACAGAATCCCTTACAGTCTATTATAGATTTACATAAATGTGGACTTTTTCAATGGAAAATTCTCATTTTGTGTACATGGACTTCTCTCTGTACTGGAAAGTGTTCAGTATTCTGGGAATTGAAGCATATCTTACTTTGGCCAACAGTCCTCCTGAGAATACAATATGCCCAGGGCATTGTTTAGATTGGAAAATCCTCAACAAGAGCTTTTGCTGGATACTATTGGTCCTCCACTCAAAAGATGGAATTGTCAGAGTGTGTGAGATAGAGCAAACACAAGAGAGAAAGCCTTGACAGCATCCCAGACAGTCAATCCCCAGTGACTGTGTCTGCTGATAATTTACTTTTCAGGAGATGTGTTTATGAAGGGTTACGATTGATGCACTAAAATATTGATAAGGGACATTTTATAAGCTTGGGAAGAGGTGGGACGATTGACCCCACACAAGGGCTGGGAGGGCAGATAGTATGTGCAGAGCCTGCTGATCACTGCTGTTACCAGACCATATAGACAGATAGTTTGTGGTAAGTAAGTGTCCATACCACAAGATAACAGATACACACCACAAAGCCTACATTTTATACACCTGAAGAATTCAACTTGAATGTGTTTAATCTCAAAAGTGCATTTGTGTACAAATGTGGACATAAATAATTCAGCATTTTCATTCACCACTTTGTTTATTTTAAATTTGTGTATAAAAGAATTCTGTCTTGAAAAACTAAAAATATAGTCAACATATTGTTAAAAGTGCTTTACATTTAGCAGACATTTTTAAGGAACTGCCTTGATAAGATTAAAACTGTGAATAAATGTTTTTGAAATCCATTCTAATGAAGGAGCCAGAGGGTTGTCTTAGGCTGCATATTAGTACTGAGAAATCCCCATGAGTCTATAAAGTTGTGCCTTATATTTTTGAAGTACAAATGTGATGACATGCTAGTATTGATGGCTATGCTACTGACACATGTGGCCTGGGGCTAGGTCAACAACAGTGAGTCCTCCATTGTAATGCCTGGTCTACAGGGACCTTCGGACACATGCCTCCACCCCTCCAGTCGTTTTCCAGCAGGCGAAGTCCACAATCCCTTGCTGATGAGATGCATACACTGCTTCCTTTGTCCACTGGCCTTGTGGATCAGGAAGGTGTTACTGTGGCTGTCAGACAGGGTGAGCAATATTGACTTAAAGAGCTTGACCTGGCTCATCCCTGATGGCTCTACCTTTTCACCCCAACCTCTGAACTCTTCCAGCCACTGAATCACTCTAGCAGTGTGTTCACAGTCGAGCTGGAAGCCTGCCCAGCCTGCTCACTGGGGTTGCCCCCTGTCCAAATAAATTAAACTGCAGGAAGGCAAAGCAACAGTCGAACAAGAAGAAAGGACTCATGTCTCGACAGTTTAATTATCCAACTCAGCTTTTTAAGGCCTTGAAGAACAGCAGGTTGGATTTGGTCTTTTTAATCCCAACCTGCCATAAACACATCCCAGACCCCCACTGGCTGACCCAGAGAGGGAGGACTGGGTGGAGGGAGGGAGGAACTGACAAGGTCCCTGGATTATCACCAGTGTGTACAGATCAGCATGCTGGCATTTTAGGGAACTGACAAGACTGAATTAAACCACAATTATAGTTTGTGACTGCAAAATGTGTCAAAGCACCAAACAAAAAATGTTAATTGTTAAAATTTGGATACAGCTTAGCTGAGCTACTGTATTAATGTGGCTAAACAGAACAGCGACATACTTTTGATTTATACTTTTATACTTTACACTAATTTATTAGTAACAATGACAAGTGTAATATTTTAATTTGTTAAATGTCTGTGGTAGTACTTTATCAGCCTGTGTAATATGGGAAAATTTGAAAAAGAGAATAGCACAAATGTCTATGCTTAAATCTAGTACCCTTCTTTGTTATGAAATTGGATTTTTAGGTATAAAAATCTTAATTCCTGCTAATAATGCTGTTTTTATGATTCCCCATTCAACTTTTAGGTAATTTCTACTGACTGTGGCTTCAGGATACCATTAGTTTTGGCGTGTGTGGGTTTACCATTTATATTTCATTCTCCTCTCACCTTATTAGAGGCATGATTTCATTGATTTCTTCCCATTTCTTTCTCTTTCATGGCCAGCAGCTGCATGTGTTTGGAAGATTTGTAAGGGAGCAAGTAATAAGCTGAAGCATCCTAGGGATGCCCTACAGACAGTGAGCAGTGCAACTTTGTCCTGTGATGGGAAACTATAAGAACAGTATGCAGATAGTATACCACAGAGATGATCAAAACTTCCCATCATGCTCCCACACATCCTCTGTTCTGTCAAGCTGTAGCTCCACTGTGGGACATTAATGTGGCAAGCATGTCAACATGGTCAGATAAAAAACAAAAATAGCTCTGCGTGTAGCTGCGGTGATAATGACACATAAATTGGTGAAGTTTCTCTGTAGAAGAGCCATCTTTTTCTTCACAAAACACAAGGGAGGGGATAACTGTGACAGAATAAATTGGACATCCAAAGTGATATTAACACTGATTTACTTTTGAAGTCACTGCAAATGTGTAATATCAGCTGAAGTAAAACAAACAAGTGCAGTATATGTATACACACACACGTGTATACATGTATTGCACTTATGTGTGTATTGTGATGCTGATAATTTGTATTCCTCTCAGTAGTACATACATGGAGAATCAGATGTTTCTAGGATGACAGTCTTCGGGTGATGATGTGGATATTAAGTGCAGCGCTCACTATCAAACTGATAGCGTGCATGTGTGGACAAGCTTAGCTTTAGGGTCCAATAATTGTATCCTTGATGTGTCAAAACATGGTATTCTTTCAGCATTGTGGTAAGACTGAGCAGTCACACTTCCTGGTGAAAGGTATGGTTTAGATTTGCCCTGGCTTGTGAAGGCCCTAGGTCTTTTTGCGCCATGAGCTAATTGTGTATATTATCACACATTTTTGGTCTCCGTCCAGTCCACAGCAGTGAAACAAGCAGGATGCCTATCAAAACCATTATTCCCAGGTGTGAAAAGCTGTCACCTTCGTATGTGTCACTTTTGTCTCTCTGCCTTGTCCCACTTACTGGCCCATTTTGCCTGGGCAGGTGAAATATGTGCCACCTGCCACTGCTTGCCCGGTTTGGCTGTGGGATTGATGGAACACATTCTCGGAGAAGGTGATGATAAGTGACAGGGTCTTTACATCATTCTGCGTGGAAAAAGGGGCGATGACCATTAATCAATACTATTTTCACGCACTGAGCAGAAAAAGACAGGGCTGATTCTATTTCTGAAAATTTGCCCTTTACCTCTCTCATGCTACAGTAAACAAGCAGAAAACAGAGAAAATCAATTTCACTTAAAAAAAAATAACTATGATTTCCAGCACACACAGCTGACATGGACAGTATGAACAACATCAAGGGTATACACCACAAGGTAAGCAATAGTTATCGAGATTATAATGAAAGGTAATGCTTGTTTAGTGGTTCTCTCCTGTCATAACCACTACTAACCAGGAGTCCAGGCAATTATATGCTACATTTCATCACTGGCTGACCCATAAAGCATGTGGTGAGTGCAGAGAGCTACCTGCCACACCCTGTTAGGTGAAAGTATGCACAGATGGGTGCCAAGTTTCTATTCAGACAACAATCTGGCATGCACAGTGTCACCCCCCACCGTCTTTAAAACCATTTACCAACCGCTCTGACAGTCAGAGCCAGGGACACTC
The DNA here is from genome assembly GCA_015108495.1 of Heterochromis multidens. Taxonomy (NCBI): domain Eukaryota; kingdom Metazoa; phylum Chordata; class Actinopteri; order Cichliformes; family Cichlidae; genus Heterochromis; species Heterochromis multidens. The sequence goes on from VUQS01037993.1 coordinate 13,153, forward strand.
ATTCATTCGTTGTGGCAGGTCTCAGCTTTAAGAAACTCAACTACTCTAAAAGAAACGCCATCGCTCTACCTTTTAATTTCACTTAAAAAGAAAAAAGAGCCTCGCATGTTTCATTTTTATCTGATATTTGGGTTTAAGTGAGTGCAGCAGGAGGGAATTGCAGTGCTGAGCAGAATCCAATCTGTTGATTAATCATGTAGCGTTACTGGCAAGATGACTTCCGCTCCAGCACACCATTCATGGAAAAGCTTTTTTCATGCTTTATTTAACAGAGAGTCATTTTGATTAGTGTGGAAACATACTTGGAGAGGCACAATGACTAAATCAGATGTGTCAGAGGCTTTTACTTACTGAGGGGATGATATTGACAAGACAGGCAAAGGCAGCCGAGGAGGGCATTGCTGCACATGGAGACAGATATTATAGCCTGTCCTTTTCTGTGCGGTAATGTGTTTCATTCATTTAAAAATAACCCTTCTGCTTTGTGTATTAACTGCGTATTAAAATAAGACCTACTTCCTTAAAGGTGGTCCGAATGTTTTATTTTCTCCAATCTTTCTTTCATGTTTTCACTTTTAAACACTCACCAAATGCTTGTGAGAAAGTGAAAAAAAAGGGATTGACACCCTCCCTTAATATTTGCTGTTCCAACAATCAATCAATCCTTCAACCGCTACAAGAGGGCTCGACGTTTATGGGTTTTGCTCAGTCAGACAGCTTGACTGGTTGTTATCGATTCATGCCCCAGACTCAAATGTCAATACCGCCTCTTTTGGGTTGTGTCGCAGAAAAAAAAATCATCTTCATTGATCACTGTGGTCGGTGAGCAGGTGGCTCTCTTGCAGCAAGCCACAACAATTGGAAACACTGTTTGGTACACCACTCGAAATGTTAGACAGCCAATTCGTGGTCCAGCAGGTCACCTGCCAGCCAGCAAAAACAGTTTTTGAAGGCACATCTTCACTGACCTGTGGCCGCCATTAAGAGGAATG
>VUQS01037993.1:14164-33355 GCA_015108495.1 Heterochromis multidens
TGCCGCACTGACGCAATGGCATGTGTACAAAAGCAGACATGCAACTACTGCATCTGCTCCAGTTAAGATGTGCATTTATGTGTTTAGTGAGGAAAATAGTCAAGAAAAATACCATAAAAGGGGTGTATTTGGTAATGAAAGTCAATTGAAAGGTCAATGTCGAAGCTGTGTTCAGTGACTGGTACGATTATTCTCATCTTAAAAAAAAAAAAAGAAATCCATGTTTTTCTTCACCCAGACTAAAACAAATTAAAAATGGACTGAATTTCTGTCAATGTTAATTTTAGGTGCAGGTCAAAGTGGTGGAAGCAATTTAAATGCCTTGTTTGAATTCATACACAAATGAAAAATTCATGCAACAGAGTGACTGAATGTCCCGTATTTATTTTTGCAACAAACTAACTTTGAATATTTATGGGGAAAAAAAGCATTGCATTGTAAGGAGAGCAAATCTAATTTAATGCACAGTTTAATGGCTATTATATTCAGCTGGGCAGAGCCACTGAAGCAGCAGCGGATGGACTGGACACAATTATTCTATTCTCTTCATGCTAATGAATTTAAATATGATGGGGATGAATTAAACATTAACTCAAAGCAAACATAATTTTGATTTAATTATTGACTTGAACCTTCTTTCAGTGAATTTCCACTCCACAGTTAATATCAGTGTGACCGTGCAACAAATTCAATACTTTAATTTGTGGAAAAAAGACAAAATTAGTAACAGAGAATGACTTTAACTGTCAGAATTTCATAAAGGATTTTGTTAAAACAAAAGAAAGACTGGCTGTTTATCATATTATCTTAATTTTGTTAAAAACCCCTCCCCCAAGCAGTGATTGTCCAATCACTTTATTCAGGTCAGCAAAGATTTGTGGACATTGGCTATGTATCTGTTGCATTGCTGTTTAAATGCCGTTCATTAGCCTACTCACCATTGCTCTACTGTCATGCAGCATATCCATGATTTTGTTTTAGGCTTGTTTTACCCGTATGATCTTCATAATTACAATAAACAGAAAATTCACAAAATAAAGTATCATTAAATCATTAAAAACACATTATAGAAAAATATAATTGCTCAGCAGCCTTGTTTCGATGGTTATTACTATTTCTGTATGGGATGGTGATGAGGGAAGCTTCTGATTCTGTAAATAGTTATGGTGATTTACTGCATTTAGTCTGTTCCTGTCTTAATGGTAGGCTACACCTGCCATTGTTAACAGGGTTTAAGGAACAGCCACTTGCTTAATGGAAGTTAAATAGGTTAAAAAGATCACAGTTTCAATGTTTTACACCTCTCAGGGCATCCTACAGTATATTCTTATTAAGGTGTTCAGCTTAACTACTGTCCACTGCTGGCAGAGCATCACAAAATCAACAGTTCCTGTTATCAGTATTAGCATTATTTGGTGGTGTTGCTTTCTCGGGTGTTGGCCAAGTTCTCCCACTTCATCCAAGAAAAAGGCAGAGATGGGAGACAAAGAGCCTCCTCTTCCTAATCATCATGATAAACGATGAAAGCACTTTTCCCTTCCAAGTGTCATTCTCTCATGGAGAAAATCTTTTCCACTTTAGATTGGGGTGTTTGAAGTCACTCTCTGTCTTCTTGTCTCATTAAACATAAAAGAATAAAATAAAATTCAAATGAACTGTTTACCCTGTTACTTTAAAATGTGTAATTTACCCTCACTCTGCGAGACAACTCACAATTACAGTGGGTTGGCTCTCCCAGCTCCGTTTAGTGTATTTTCTATAACAAACCCCTATTAATCATTTCAGAGATCAAAGTGACACTGCAGAAGAATTTTAAATATTTAAATCTCCACTATTCAAATCTTATATCAGATCAAAGAATTTTGCTTTAATTTTGCGAGGCACATCGCCAGTAGATACAGAGACATACACAAGAGATACACACAAACTCCAATTAAATATTGCAAATTTCAGTAAATCTCCATACTATTTTCATATCTGAGCAGGCCTCACACTGAGTGCATCTGAACTGCTGAAGAGGAGGCAGCTGCAGAAGTAACTGATAATTACAGCCGATCTTCAAATGTTATGTGGATGACAAGTAACTTAAAAGTGCATGTCATTTATGATGGGATGATAGTCTCAGGGGGTAGCACACATTTAATGTGTTATATGAGAAAGGTTTCAATGTGCTTGTGTTAATTTATAGGCCACTGTTGTCAAGATAATCCATACTTTAATGCAAGTTTTCCATCAAGGACTTCTATGATGTAGATTTTGACCACAGCAATACTTTTGTGATTTTTTGATTCATTTATAATGCTTTTGAATATATAAATATGTTACGAGCAAAAATGACCAATCACATCAGCCCAGGAATTAGGTTTGACCATGGGAGAGGTTTTCAGCAGGTTGCAACATAGATTTACAGGTATGGTGTTGGCAGTGATCTAATCTATTTTATTTGTTTTAGGATTCTATGTGAATCCAGATGAAATTTTTCCATTAGGGTGCTAACAGAGCTACCAGAGACTTCTATAACTATACCAGTACTATTGTACTATAATATGCCTGTTGGACTGCCACTGACATACAATAAAAAAGAGCCAGTGTTTTGGGATGAATGAAATATTGCTGATAGTACCATAGTCCAACATACTAAAACATTAGTCACACTACCGGCCTGCCATGATCTGGTGTAAAAACATTTTAATTATGACATCTCTTGGCCCAACTAAGCATTTTAAATCCCTATTTACACATTTATTACCTGACTAATTCTACATCCAAGAGCATTGCTGGATTTCCATGACATTTTCTTTTATTTGTGAATGAAATGAGTCATATGACTATTAGCCAGTCAGCACCTTTCGAAGTTGGACTGTGAGGCCTTCTTTTCCGCTACAGTCAGGACAGTGAGGAAAGGTAAGTACAGTTAGTCATTCCAGTTCATCCACACACATTCAAATTAACCTCAAGTGCCAGACCAATAAACCACTGTATAATAAAATATATATGGAAAGCTGTCCCTTTCTTTTAGTGTAATTTTGAGAAAATTAGCATTTAATAAATCATCACTTTATAAACAGATGATTTCATCAACATGTCCCAGTTTTTCTACTTTGCACATTACAATTTGATCACAACATGTAAACTTGTCAAGATCTGAAAATGCTTTTAACTTTCCATATATTTCTACTCCTGTGGAGTAATCCCTACAGCACCACACCAGAAAAGACACTGGGATTATTAATCACTTCTTTGTAATTTCCACACTTCTCAAGAAATCCAGTGAGCCAGATTGGGCCCTTTTGTGTTTGACACTCACTGGTCTAAGTTAAAACCAGGTACCACAGGCAGGGAGAAACTTCAGCACCCTGGACAGCAGCCACAGAGAAATGCATTTATATGCACTGAAGAAGTAACGGTTTTCAGATTGTACGTATATTGTAAGAAAATGCATGTCAGTTATCAGGGCAGATTGTGTTTGTGTCACACACTGTAAAATAAATAAAATAAATATATACTAGGCAACACAAGTGTTCTCTCCTTGCTCCTTTTCTTCCCTGAGATGTATTTTACTCATAGGAATGTCATTACAGACCTCAACTGACTTAAGGTCACAGGCCAGAGGGCATGAGGATGCATAAATTACAAAACTAATTTTGCAAACTGGAACAAATCCAGAGTCTTGATGTTGTTGTTGACTCTAGATGGTTTATCATGATATGCAGTGATACCTTGTCTATCATGATACCTGTAGACAAGGATTGAAGCTTGGGAATTCATCCACTTTGCACAACTGGTAATCCAGCCTTGGTCATAAATAGCCAGCACTTTGACCATTATGTGCTGTATTTCTTTTTTCTTGTATTGTAAATGGAGCGAAACTAAAGCTGAAATACCTCTACAAAAAAACCACACACACACGCACACACAAACACACACACACACAGTAGTGTCTGGTTAATTCCCCAGGAGCTGTGTCTAGATGACGCACATTAGGCTGGATTGCTGATATTCTTTGCAAGGCTTCATCAATCTTTCTTGCTCACTTTCCCCATGACAGCGATGGAAGATGGGGATTAAATCTCCTTTCTGTCAGTCTCACCTTCACCCCTGCACTCATTCCTCTATTGTGGTTGGTAGACTCTTTGCCCCGGGCCTGCTCCCTGCCTCAGGGCAATCAGCTGCTCTCAGACATTGATAACATTTAACATTGACTGGCGCGCAAATATTGAATAAAGGTGGTTATGTAAGTTGAAAAAAAGTACGTGAAATAATAATTGTAGGATAATAGGAAACAATGCAAGTGCCATTAGAACAGCTGTAAAAGGCATCGAATTCTGTCTTAGAAAAATAAGAGAATGACATACAATACAATTGGTTTAACTGAAATATATAACCTTATCTAATTAGACTGCGACACTATATGCCTTGCAAAGTAATTGCCAGTATATCCCTGTCAAGCTGTCTCATTAAAAGCACAAATTGGATGGATCTCTCCCAATCAGATTACTACTGAGCGATCAAACTTCTCAGAAGAAAGCACAGGAGCCTGGCAGGTGAAATACCTCCATTTTCCTCCAAATGTGTCCATGCAAATCAGTCAGCTGGCATACCGCTCAGAGGAGTTCCTTGTGAAAACTGCATAGAAATTTCTAAATAACGGAAGGCATGACACCTCTTTGAAAAATGCAAAAGTGAACAGATGGATGTATGCCACCAAAAGCTCTCATTCCAGCAGGCTAATACTATGCCTTTGACTGCAACCTGTCATTGATGTTATCAGTTCATCTTTTTTCTATTGTGCTTTTCCTTTTGGAATAGGAGAAACATTTTCCCTGTGGATTGGAAGGTTTTCATGAGCAGGCAGATGGAGAAAATATTGTTGACATTAAACTGTTCCTCTTTAAGGGAATTGTTGTGACAAGGTGGAGCTCCCATCACTCGAAATAGCAGCTGTGTGCTGTTTACAAAGGGGCCCAAAGCAATGTTTGTTTCCAATGAAACGTTGGTAACTTTTTCTTTTTCTTTGCAATAAAGAAGCTTCTGGCATTATGTTTGTTCTCACATCTACTGTCATCAAAATACAATATTTTATAGCAATGGCACTAATGTTGTTACAAGGTGTTACAACTTGTTCTGTTACAGTGATTTTTTTTTTTAAATTAATACCTACATCTTTCTGTGTTAAGAATAGGAAATGTGTAGAAATTAATCGCATAGGGAGAACAGGCAATTTTTTTTAAAGCTTATATTGAAAAATATAATTGAAACTCATTTCATTTTTCCATAATACTAACATGACTGAATTATTTGAGCTAGTTTAAAATTAAACCTTAGTCTGCATGAGTGCAATGGTTTAGATTATGTATTTTTATATAAAATCAGGTCAGAAGGCCATAATCTTTTTCTTAGCCCAAAAATAGTCAGTAAAAATTGTCCATTAAAAATGTATTCCATCAGATTTGTCCCAAAATTTGCCCAAGATGGATGTCTGTTTTGGAGAAGAAATATCCCTAATATAGCCATGAAAATAGAATTACATCACACCTAGCAAACAAGCTGTTGAAAAGACAACTTTGCCAGATGTCTCAGCTTGGTGGGTAAGCTAATTTTAGGTCATTTGGAGCTGAGGCAAGAGTGGTCCCTTAAGTATTCACTTTTAAATACATCAAACAAATATTCTAACTTTCTTTTTGAATGAAGAAAACTAAATAATTATGGCCAAAGTTGATGACTAAATGAAGTGGAACAGGTAATACAGGTCAAGCAAAGGACCAAAATGTATAATAGGATAGGAAAGGCTTTTTTTTATCTTAAAAGTTGGGAAACTACTGTGTTATGGCAGCCAAAACATGAAAAAACCCAGATAAATGAAAATAAATATGCAATACCACAGAACACAGGACAAAAATATGACAGAACAAAATAGCTCCAAATTACTCTAATTAGCTCCAACTACACAAAAAAAGCACAATTAACTAGAAAATAAAAAAAAAGAAAATCTCAATAAACCAAATCTAAATATGATACAATGACGAGCTTAAATCTAAAATTAATTATCACTAGATAAACAAACAAAAAAACAAAAAACTTTTGCACAATCTGTTACTTTAGAGTACAGTTTCACAATCTATCTTGTGTTTTTGTTAAGGCATTAAAACCACAAACTTGGCTTGCTTCATCAAACCCCTGCAGTGATTTGTCTGTGTTAAGTCTCAGGTGGGAAGTTTAATCAATGAGCTGACCTGTGCTCTTAGGTACTTTATAGACTCTAAGTCACATCAAAAGTCCAAAAGACCTCCTCCAAGTCAACACACTCCCTTTCATTCCATGACATGTGAATTCAATAAAACTGAGTTGAACCTCTCGATTCAAAGATATTTCACATAATCACAATGAGGTAATCGAGAGTGACAGCAAAAGAAAAAGATAAATGTAGAACAATGTGTCAAGGGTAGGTGCCACAAGAATCATTTGTTGATCTAATAATAAATATATTTATGTTTTGATTTATTCAGTGAAACTCTTTCTTTTTTTAAAGATTATTTTTTGGGCATTTTTGCCTTTATTGGATAGTAGAGCAGTGTAGACAGACAGGAAAGCGGAGAGAGAGTGAGTGAGGGGGAAGACACGCAGCAAAAGGCCATGGGTTGGACTCGAACCTGGACCACTGCACTCTGTCCATGCGGCATGTGGTTGCCTGCTCACCCACAGTGCCCATAAAACGCTTTCTAAACAATGTGGCTTTATAGCTTACTTGTAAACAGTCTTTTAAAGTCCTCTGTATAAGGATGCAGCACAGAGTTTTATTGTGCAGCATCCACTGAGTTCAAGTTCATCTTCATAAAATACTGCTTATAAGGGAGTAAATATTATTTCATTTGCACTCTTTTCAATGAAAGTGAATGTTCTGTGAGTATAGAGATTGTTTTGTATCACTGCATAAACTCTTGTAAATGAGTGTTTAAAATGAGTTAGAGTAGTCTACTACATTTTAAGTTTGTGGTAGTTTGTGGTTTGTGGAAATTTAAATATAACACTGATCTTGTGTCTGTATTAAGAAACATTTGACTGTATAGTATAATCCTTAACATGTTGTGCATGTGTTAACTTTTTACACAATATTGAATTGAACCAAAACTTCCATCCAGCACCGAAAGCGTGCTGTGGAGAACGGGAAATGTTGTGTAGGGAAAATATGAATAATGTTGATAGAAAAAGTCAACAATTTGCATTCAAATATGTCAGTTTTATGGCTCCATACAATAATAATAATAATAATAATAATAATAATAATAATAATAATGTGACTGTTTTTTTTCTTTAGAGTAGCAGGTATGTAAGGTTTTGTAAGTCCTACTAGTTTTAAAAAAGTAAAATTTATCTTATAAGAATTTTAATTGTGATATTGGATATTAGTGTGCATTGAGCACACAGAGCATTTGTCCACTGTAGTACATACAGAAAGAATTGTTGTGTCCCTGTGCATAGACACATTTTGGAGCAGCTTTTAGTACTGTTGCTTTTTTCGGTCACTATATTTGCAGTGTGAAATACATGAGTAACATACTGTATATCTCTTTCCTGAGTCTCAGTTTCTCTTAGTCTCAGGTGAATCTTCACTGCATCCTTTTTCTTGCATGTTCCACTCTGCCACCAGCATTCCCACAGGAACCCAACATCGACAGCATCTGAATCCCACATGGACTGTGAAATGTAACAGAATGGGCTACAGATTCAATAATACAATTGTGTGCCAGTCATACAAAAGCTGCATTCAAAGTTTTACGTCTGCCTTCAAATTAAACAAGGAACCTTAGCTCAACTACTTTTTTCTTTTCCTTATTAAAATTGTCTGTCTAATGGCTACTTTGCGGACTTTCTTTATGGAAGATGATGAAAATTTAATGACCAGTGAACTATTCCCCTTTCACATTTGGGCCCCACAAAGCTAAACCTGATAGCACATCAGCCATCCTCATTAATGTATGCATCAATCCATCAATGGGAGAAGCCAGCTCTGTCTTTCATGCTATGGAACAATCCACCTTAAATAAAGACTGTACGGGATTTACACTTGTCATAGTGTGTCTTTTGTCTGTGGTTCAACTGTGCACTTTTGTCAGATATAGATTCTCACTGCAGATACATTATAAACCTAATGTGGATATCATATTCATTTGGCTTACAGTACAGTAGTACAGGACAGTAGTAGTAGCAAGGTACCAAGAAAATAATCCTGTCTACATTTCAGTGAACAACAGTATTTTCATTGGCTTCCTGCTTTAATAAATTGATATCAGCAGAGTTAGAGCAAGATATAAGTCAATAGGCTGTTATAGTAAGCCCTAAACAACAGCTCATAAATAAGTAGTAATAATTTTACATGTCGTCTGTCTACAGCAGCTGATAATGACCAGATTACGATTCTGTTTTGTGAGTAAACTCTGATCTAGACACGTGACAATAATTAGCAACCACACTCGATTAGCATTCTTCTGTGAACAGTAACATGATCTTACAGTATTTAGGAGAATAGACTTTGGGTTTTGACATAACAAAGAGTAGGTGAAATCACCTTATCCTTTAAGATGAATCTAAATACTAACACCATGTTTAGTGACTGGCTTGATGTCACCAAAAATGAGGTTCCAGGGAATGATGTCCTCAGATGAGAAAGTAAAGGAACAATGGCATACAAAGTGAGACTGTGCTTTCACCATTCAAACATGTTAAGTATAAGTTGATGTTTAAGTGATGTTTCCTAACCCTATACAAGGAGGGTTTTTTTTTATTGTGGCCAAATCAAAAATTAAAACAGTGAAAAGTAAACAGTGAATGAAAGTAAAACTTGTAGTCCCAGGAAGAACTTAAATTCCAGTGTCACGGTGGAAAGTTGGATGTGGTTACACCACATCTACCACATCTATCACATCTACTAATATGGCCTTCTGTCATCACTAAAAGTGAAAACACTCCAATATATCATTTAAATGGGGGTAACTATTATGCTAATTTCTAGCTCCATAGTTATTTCTGGGACATTACCGCAGAGGTTTTTAATGGATTCTTAGTTCAAATATAACGCTTATTTAACTAATACTAGCCCCTGGATGCAGCCCCTCAGTTCATCTTGTCTGAAACAAGCTGTTCCTTTAAAGGACCCGTTATGATCACCAGTGTCAGGTCTAACACTATCCAAAGTAACGCATTAACCTACACAGACTTACTGTAATGACATTACATTTTTCAGTAATGCTGTAATGTAACACATTACTGTACTAAATTCAGTAATTACATTACAGTTACAATTATGTTGTTACTTGAATTACAACAGTTTTTATTAATCTTCTTAATCTGCACACCACGAATGGAAAAAAGAAAAAAAAAATCGAACAGTTTCAGTATGCTGACCCCAGCCCAGCAGCCAGGCAGTGATGAGCAGTCAGGCTTGCAGCATTGCAGCGTAGCCTCCATTTTCACTTGTGCATGTTTCCACAGTAGAATCACTGTGGCAATTGCTTTAAAGTCTCTTTAGACTGGCTTTCATCTTTGCTTTGTATTCATACGTAAAAAGTAAAAGAAAGATCGTATGTGTTCTCACTGGGATAGGGATTTATGTTGGTGTGTGGGACTGTAGCCTCAAGTTTGTATTGTTAACTGGTAATTATGTGACAATGTGTTTCAGGTCAATTTACGAAGTAATGCAAAAGTAATGTAACAAGTAGTGTAACAAATTACTTTCTCTGGCGAGTAATTAAGTAACATACTGTATTACTTTTAAGAAAAGTAACGAGTAATGTGTAATACATTACTTTTTGAGTAACAACCCCAACACTGATGGTCACCATATTGGTTCTGTTGCACACAAAAACCGACCTCACCACAGCTCCTTATTCTCCTGAATAATAGGTGTCACCACACACCACAAAATCGCTGTATCAGCGCTATTATAAGAGCAGAAGAAGTCTAAGCTGCAAACAAAGAAATTGCTTAGTTTTTTTTTTTTTTTCTGCAGAAAGTTTCATCTTTTCAAGCTGTTTCACCATCTCCCTCGGTATAAGCTGGGTATCTCTAAGCTTCTGCACTGATGTATCTTTGACATGGCAGTAAAAACTGACAAGATTGTACACTTGTGTTGTCAACCCGGCCGCAGCACCTACACAAGGTTATGACGTCATAAAGATTCAAAAGTAGAAAAAAAAACATTTAGAGATGTTTGAATCCTGAGCTTTTGGCTCACATAGAGTGCTTGTGCACATGATGACCCCAGTATTTGAAACTGTGGCCAACAGTTTACATAAGAGAACAAAAGAAAAGCACATTAAATCCATTTTAAGAAACACTTGTAAGAATAAGCAGTAAATATGACAAAACTGAGTTTAGCATTTTTGGGAAAATAATCTTCTATTTAGAGTAACTATAACAATGCATATTTTGAATGTTTTTCAAAGTACAAAAGACAGAGTTTAGTGTCACTGGTTATTTTTTCCTGTGTGCTTTTATTTGCATGAAAAGATTACAGCAGCACTGACTGTGGAGGAGATCCCTTAACAAGATCTGTCATGTAAACCGCTCCTAACATGAGACGTACAACTGTGTTAACACAGCCAGCACAATGTACCTTATCACAAACTGGACAGAATTAGACCTCCTGGTATTAATACCAACATGCATTAGCAGGTACATTAGGGTTTTGAGCAGTCACTCTGTGCCAGCACAAATGTGAGTGGGGTATTCTAACAGCATTAATGACAATAGGCTGCTCTCAATCCTAAAGGAATCATTTATATGCTGAACATGAAAAAGTATCTTGCATTAACAATGTAAATACATCATTAGCACATTAGAACAGGTTTGTGTAATACTATGACTCGTTAGACTAATTGAACTAGCAGGTGTGTTAATCATGCATAAACAGTGACTGCACTCTAAGGACAACAAGTGAAACCAAGGTAGTGATTCCCTTTGTTGTCATTTCCTTTTAGTGGGAGCTTTATCAAATATCCTGCACTCACTTTGCATCATTCTCTCATTAGCTGCATATACAGAAAATCAAAGAATTCTTCGCTAATATTAGGAATTTTGAGGAAATGTGGGAGAAATTATTCTTTTAACAATATTTTTCATGAATGGAGAGTAACATTGGTTTATTGGTCATTCTTCTGTTTGAATGACCAATAAACCCTTGTGCCTCCACCAGGGCACCTTCAGAGCTTGTTGACTGACTGAGAATACATTATTATAGTCTTGTGTTAACATCCAGACACCAAATTTGATGGAATTAACGTCACAGAGGAAGGTGGGAGTAAAGTATTCTCTGATATACCTGGTAATTAAACTCATGGCTCTGTGATAGCCATGAACATTCAGCGGGGCAAAAAGGACATGAACAAACATCAATAGAACCACTTGAGGAAAACCACCACAGGAAAAAAGAGATATTTCAAAGAACTTGCCTGAGAATTATCAGATTTGATGTTTTCCTTAACGATTACCAACAGGAACTGCTAAAAACATTTCATTGCTACTGATTTTAAAACATGTGAACTAATTTAGAAAAAATTATTTTAATCTAAAATTTTCTGCACTTACTTAATTGTTACTGTTGCTGTAATGATTGCCAAATAGGCCTGCAAGTCGCTGTTGTCAAGTGTCAAAAACTTTTACATTTTCCACAAAAGCTGAATTTCACAATCCTCATATTATGAATGCTATAGTAGAATTACTTGGTTTCCTCACACACCAAGAAGGATTTTAATTAATAATTAGTTTTTCACTGTCCACTTTTCACCGTCGTCAAAAGACGAGAAGAAATTTCTCTATTAAAATCAAATTAAGACAGAAATGAGAGTAGACTTTTCAATAGTTAGCAAATTATTCAAGTCTTAGTTGTGCAAATTTAAATATTTTCAGAGATGTTCACTAATACCTCTACAAGCAGATGGCTATAAACCAATATAGTCAACATTTTATAATCAGGTTTTTGGTCAAGTTTTAGTCTTTTATTTCTGCTGTCAATCAGTCAAAGTAACACTTGAGTGAAATATTTAAGTGCTGCTATTATCACGTGAAAGATAATTAGATTTCTCTAATCCTACAGTTCATCTTGACAGAGAGATTTTGTCTTGCTTTCAACTGTCACAGATAGACAGCTGATTTAGGCATTGCAGAAGGCTTTGTTATAGCCGTCCATGCATTACAGCTGCAATTCAAGATCATGCAGGTTAATGCCGAAAAACAAGTTATAGATCCACTAAGGCATCACTCATTAGAGCAAAAAGTGCTTACCAGACTAAATGTGATAAAAATGTACACATAATTACCTTAAGGTCTACATTAAGTCTAATTTCAGGATCTAAAGCTATATGTTAATGTTTTCATTATATATATATTTAATGAAAAAATTATCATAACAACACATTCAATTATTCAGTAACATAAAAATATATGTCCAATACAAGCTAATTTTCAGGATCAATTTTATGACCAGATTGTCTGATGCATTTTTCCTCTACTGAGAGATCTGGATGCTCATCAAGCTTTCTATTCATTTCCAATGTTTTTCTGAGAATTTCTTGTGGCATTGTTTGCCACAGAAAAGAAATAAATAAGTAAAGCGAATGTGGCTTTAAGCTTCAGACCCTCAATCACACAGCTCCTCTTTTGTCCCCACACAGTGCCCATGGCATGCCCTGACGTGCTTTCTCACTGATTTCCACCAAACAGTGAAGGCCAGGGCCAAAATAATTTGTATCTGTTCAATAAAACATTAAAGACCAGCATGCCATGTCCTGCTCTCTTTCCCTCTCCCTCTTCCCTTCTCCCCTGCTCTCAAAGGTCTTGTTAATGTTTCAAAACTGCACATAAGACAGACCAGCCAGACGATTAATTTGAAAGATACCCACAGGGTACCTGCAGGATTTTTTCTTACTCTTCTTGCTTCTGTAGTGTTAACACCTAGCTTTCTTCAGAAACGAAGAGTGGAGGGGCGGCAGGCCAGGGAAGGGGGTGAGAGTATAAAGCGTACAAAGTGTACCCTGCAGTTATAAAACAGAGCGCTTTTCAAAAACAGCCATTTGATATGTGAAATACGGTAGGAAAATGAGTTAAGAAAAATGGGTTAAATGTTTTAAATGCAAGAGTTTTTATTGGTAAGAAGTGTGATGATTCTGTATATCCACACTAAGCAGCACATTGCTTTTTTCCACTTTATGCTGATTCCCCGTGTTTTCTGCCTCATTATCATTCCTAATGACATAATCATCAGAGTAATTTTCACACATTTATTTTTTAATTGGCTAGACAGGACGTTGTATAGGCTGCTGTCCTACTTTTGATGTGCACACTGTTGCAAAATAAGCTTACCAATGAATATTTGACCTGATTAAATTCAATACATTCAAGCAGGCTTGCTGATTTGTGGAAAGCAGCCTTGAAATATTTAAAATAAATACAGAGAAATTATATTTGTAATGCATGACACGCAGGTCAGAAGTGGTCAGTATCCTCAAATAAAAAACAGAAAAAAAAAAGATTTTCTCTTGGCCAAGGCTTGAATGTGCGCTAACACTTATTGACATTGTCTGTGTTCCTCCGTACGGGTTTGGTTATTCCACAGTTCCTCTTTGAAAACATCTCTAAATGCTGAGCTATGAAAACGAATGCAGGGTGCATTCATTTTAGATAAATAGTCTAAGCTTGGGTGAATAAATGATTTATTTAAACTCATAAATAATTTCATCAAAATATCCCAGAGCACTTTTTGCCTCATTGTACATCATTTTCTAAGTATGCTAGATGAGCCCTCATTTATTTTCAACTATCACACCATGTCTCTTGTAAATATGTATACTGGTCTTTCTACTTATTTATTTTACAGATCTGATTTTAATATTTCATTCTCAGCATAAAGTTCTATTTGTTTCCAAGGGCATGATACCATGAAATAAATATCAGAAGTATAATTCCCAGTCTTAACATATTGGAGCACATGAATCATTTAAGAATAACAGATTTTGTACATAAAGCCAAGGCCTAATTTTCAGAGCTGCACAGTCTGAAAATGTTAATCAGTAAACTCTGTCTTGTGTTTTAAAAGACTGCAGCTTGACAGCACAGTTTAGGTGGATGACTGGAGGGTTGCAGGCTCACACCATATGGTGACAAACCTGGTGATGCCGCCCCAAGCCAAGGATTTACTCCGGATTGCTTTAGTAAATATTCCTCTTAACTGTGTAACGATGCACAACACAGACCTAAAAGGAGGATTAACTGCTTGGACAGAAATTTAGCAGCCGCTTTCACCCAATTATGCATAAACCTGCTCAAAGCTCTAATAACAGCAACAAACCACAGCTGACTGGAATATGGTTTTATTAAATGCTGCAAGCAAAGAATTGCATCTGATTTTGTGATGGAGATTAGCCATTAAGATATTCTTTTGGCACACAGTGGGTATTAATAAATGTTATGCCTCAAAGTTATGAAATACAGTATCTACATATAATCTGTGAAGACATAAAAAGTCAACATACATTGAGCTATATAGCTGTGTAGTTGACTTTTCTGAGGTGTGAGTAGGAGGACGTGTTACAGTGCAAGCTAGCTTAAATGTCTGTGCTACTCAGAAACAGACATTTTTCTGAGCAGTTTCTACTGTATAGGAGGTTTCAGACAGTGAGTGGGCTGCCAGAGCATTAACACATATGGAGTAAACAAGTCAAAGCCTGCCCCGAGTTGGACACAACATCCATTTGACCAGTGCAAATGAGAAATTGCTGAACTCCATAAGCAACATACTATAGCAGCAAAGCTTTAAAAACACAAGGCTAAAACAAGTTTCTGTGAGTACTATGATATGACATGAAGAGGGGCAAGAAACTGTTCTACACTGACTCAAATAAGAACTGTGATATCAAGTTAAGCATCTGGTACAGATATGGGTTCAAAAGTCCAAACAGTTAGCCTCTGTCAGAAGTGAAAACTATCCTTCCAGTAAATCCAAAGGTGTGTGGTTCACATATACCTTATATTCAACCTAAATCGAGGTCAGATCAAGCAGACTAAAACATCTGTGTGGGTGTGGCCCAGTGATATATTTGCTCCCCAACACACTAAAATGCATCCTCCCAAAACCTTCCATTGCAAAAGAAAAAGTTGAACTCAATAGTTCTTTGTATGATGCATATACATACTAGAAATATCTTCTTTCTTATTTTCTTGGACAGGGCTATATACATTATTAAAATTCAGCCTGCTACCCTTATTTTGCGAAGGCCTAAGGTTGTTCATTCTGACTTTACATTTACTGAATGAATTTAGAAAAGTTTTTCTTAAAGTAAAACATCTAAAACACAGTCCAGGTTTATTATTTGTATTAATTTATTGGAGCTTGATGGCGTTGCTAACCCTAGCAAGCTGATGGCCAGCTGATGGCATTGTTTCCCACTCATAGCTATACTTGGGCAGACGGCCTCCAAATATAAATTTACTTTGCATTTTTAAATTTTTGTTGTTTCATCCATCCCAGACAATGATTGGATTGACTTGTTATTGGGCAATCTCTTCACTCCTGTTTTTAAAATTCAGTCGCTGCTAACCAGCTAACCCTGGTCCTTCCTATCTTGAGTTTCACTACAGCAGTGGTTCTCAAACTTTTTCTTTCATGCCTCACTTGAGAAGCCATAAAATGTTCATGCCCCACACCACACAAACTTTAATCTTTTATTTCTAATCATTTACAATAAAAAAGGAATCAAGTTTAATAAAGGTTAATGTAACAGAATCAGCATACTCATGTTTATTTCCTTCTGTGGCTCTGTGCCTTGCAGAACTCGTGCAGCAGGTGAAGAACTAGTGCCTCTATGAAGGACTACCATCACTAACTGCAGTCCAAGAGAATGAAGCTGGAGTCCATCCATTGGATGAGGACTTACTGGAAAGACAGTTGATTAAGGCTAGAAGGTGGCCGTGGTCACCTGTAGCTTACATGAAAGATGCCGACTTGTCTGTGAACACTCCCTGACTGCTGGCCAAGGAGTAATGAAACCTGAAAAAGCGCAACACAAATTAGAAACGTCAAGTAAAAGCTGTGCCTTACCGCTGCAACCAGCACATTTCAAAAGACACAACTTTTACTTTGACAGCAACTGCTGCAATCTGGGAAGGGAATCTGGGCAGGGAATATGTATTTTTCCCCAGCGACCACAGGTTGCCAGGAGGTCGTTAGTCAGTCTTTAGGCCTGTGTGACAGACTTAAGAAAGCATGGATGCGCTTCCTTTCATGCACACTAATCTAATTCCACACTAATTCCACAATATTTGATGCATTGTTAAAATAAAAGATTGGTTTGTACTTGCTTTAAGCTAGACAAACATGTCTGGAATATCTCTGTAAATAAATGAAAACAGTATTGATCACCCTGCCAGACTGGTTAAGACAGAAAAATATGGTTATTTCTAAATATATTCAGACAGATCCCAGATTCTCCTGAAGTAAAACAGTTAATAAAGTTTAACAAGGACTAACTAGTAGTTGACTGTCTCTTACCAGCTGTTATACTGTAATTCTTAGTGTAAGCACAGAGCAAGTTGGACTGCAGCAGGGGACTATAAATCCTGTCCAACATGAATGATTAAGCAGAATGTTGGTTACATACAGCTCCAGTGTATCTGCTCAGCAGTTGCTACTGTTTGATCTGAAAAGGAAAACTATATTAAGTATGTGCTATGAGAAAAAAATTAAGTGAGAGTAATGTAAGAACTGCAGATTGTAAATCACTTATTGGACATTTTCCAGTGTGATATTTATGCTCAGCTGCATGATGAGAAATCAAATATTCCGATGTTCTCTCCTGCCTCTCACTCTGATGTGTGAGTACTGAATCGTTAAGTTCACAGCAAGATGTCTGCTGTTGTGTGGGACACAAAAAAGCACTGGCGTAAGTGCATTTACACCAATGTGAAAAGATAAATGCCTTTCCTTCCAAAAGGTTTACCACAGAGCCATCAACAAGAATCAACAGTGCTGAAAAAAAACTCTCCTTTCTGAGTCTGCTTATCCAGTACCGTCAGACTGGAACAGAAGGGTTATTTCATGTAGGGATTCAATAAAGTTACATTTTTATTATTATTTCTGGTTAAAAGTCTGCAATTACATCCTTTTCTCTGACACAGTTATCAGCAGTAGACTGCTACAAATTTCTCACAACTAAATGTCTAAGAGTAAATGAAACACACGCAAGAAACCAACTATGCAAACACTCTTACAATAAATCTACTTTAATGTTGAGTGTATTTTAGTATAAGACTGATGGCACAGATAAAACAATCAGATTACTAATTAAAGTCAACTGTGCCATTTTTAGTGGCAGAGATAGTGTATTAATTATGTATTAACCATTCATATTAAATTAATGATTAGAAATGTAGAAATAAATATACCCAAAGCCAACAATTTCAGAAGCAAAATCTTTAACTTATTGCTATGCTGAGGATATACAGCTGTGAATGTTGACCTTTCTAAATGAATCTGCTTGCTTGCAGACCTAACCTTTAACAAGCTACATTTAGGAAATAGCTTCCTTTACATAGTAACATTTACACAGTAACACAATAACAATAGGTTAATCCACTACTTTTAGCCAGTTATTTCCATCACGCACATTTCGTTCAGAGGGTGGTCCACTATTCCTGGGTCTGTTTCCAATCTGTTGTCCTACCACAAGCCAAACCCTCTCATGACTGCATAGAGCAGAATAATGGCTGAAGTTCCAGCATGAAGTTTAGATGACTTTTCCATTTGAAAAGCATTAGCAGCTTCTATTAACAGAAGCGCTGTTGTGAACTTGATCTGAGGTCAGTACATTTGAGAACCACACTGACAAAAAGCAGCAAGTGTGTGCATTGTGGGGATGATAATAGGTTTAATACTATAGACCCAATATGTAATACATATCATACACACAGCATATCATGCTGCCCCTGCTTTCTGTCATATTAATATTGGCACTGTTATATTTTATACCACATTTATATGAAACCTAAGAAAAACAAAGAGCAAAAATTGCACAAAAACTTTTATTTACAGTAACTGAGAAACTAGCTTCATAAAAAGTGACACCTAATTTTCTCCCAATAATAAACCTTATTGGACATTTTTTTCCTCTCAGCCTGAAACTTTTTATAGCCATTGCACCTTTTTGAATTTTTATTCTACTGGTTTTAAATGTGCCCAGCGACTGGCGACCTGTCTAGGGGGTACACCGCCTCTCGCCCTATGGCAGCTGGGATAGATTCCAGCCCCCCCGTGACCCTGAATTGGATAAGCGGAAGAGAATGGATGGATGGATGGATGGATGGATGGTTTTAAATGTGCCCAGTGACTGGTGACTTGTCTAGGGGGTACACCGCCTCTCACCTTATGGCAGCTGGGATAGATTCCAGCCCCCCCGCTACCCTGAATCGGATAAACAGTGGAAAAATAATTGATGAATAGTGTTGAATTCAGTTTTAGTATTTTTATTTTCATTTTATTGTATGATTTTTATTATAATCATACACCAATCATAAACCTACAAACTTCTGCACCCATGATGCTGACATTTGCAGCAATTAAACAACTGAAGATGCTGAATATCTCTGAAGGAGCCACTGTGCTTGGCAGGACGCAATTGGTTCTTATAGCAAGCAACAGAACCATGGCTATGAAAGTACATGACTATCCCCATGTTTATTTAAGAAGGAAAATATTTAATTTCTACACACAGTGGCATGCAGATTGGGTATTTGCGGATAAAAAATTCTCCAATTTTGGATTGATCATTACCCTGAGCTCTGGTTTCAGCATTGGGAAAGAAGAAGATATTGACTTTTGAAGACAGCAATGAATCAGTTCTGGCACTCTAAACAAGTGAGTCCAGCACACTGAATGTCTGAAAACTTTTAACAGCTCACTGACAGTAAATGTTAAATAATTTCATTTGGTCTTCCACCTCCAGAGGCAGAATTTCTGAACAAACCAAGAGTCTTCACTGACAACATTACATCAGTGTCCAAAACTGGAGAGTAGTTTTTGACAGTAACCTCACTTTTCAGGATCAGAGCCCTGTATCTTTATTTAAAGGGAAGTTTAGAAAAAATACAATTCACTTGCTTTTAATGCTTGGTTTATCAGCAGTGCCTACTTTCCATCTGATACAT
>VUQS01037996.1:0-14170 GCA_015108495.1 Heterochromis multidens
TGTGTGTGTGTGTGTGTGTGTGTGTGTGTGTGATTTCGTGTGTGTGTGTGTGTGTGTGTGTGTGTGTGTGTGTGTGTGTGTGTGTGTGTGTGTGTTGGAATTGGAGGGAGATCATTAGCAGAGTGTTTGATCTGTTAAACAGAGAGAGAGAGGAAAAACTAATCCTCTCCTCCTCCTCGTCTTCCTTGCAGCTCTAATTTTAGTTCGCACTCTGCTGTTTTAGCTGCAGCTGATCATCATTTTATTTGGGTTAAATTTTTAGTCTTTGGGTCGCTTCTTGGACATCATAGCAGATTTTTACAGGACCGAAGAGAAAATAAGACGAGGCCTCGGAAGGAATTTTTTGTTATTTTTTATTTAATTTATTTTTTTGAGGACCATATGTTTGGTTCTTCAGTTAGTTGCACTTACCTATCTTTTAATTGTATATATTCATATTTAAATTTTTAATTTTAGCTTGTAATTTATACATGAATGTTATTTTTAAATGCAATTTTTTTGTTGATCAGGGTTGTTTTAAGGGTCTTTTTAAGTATTTCTACTTTTTTTTTATTATTTAATTTTAATCATTTACCAAAAAAGTTTCCCTTGCACATCTTTTCCAGAGCTTTAAGCTACTTTTATTTTATTTTATTTTGTTTTGGGGTTTTTTTGTTTATTTATTTGTTTGTTTACCAGCTGCTTTTTTGTTTTTTGTTGTTTAATTTATTTATGAATTTCTTGTTACTGTTTATGGTTTTCTTTTTTTTTTTTTTGACCAAACAGCTGTTAAACATCCATTTATTTTGTGAATTTCATTTTTTCTTTATTATTGCATTTTTTTCTTTTTTTATATTGTTTTCTCTGAGGATATTTTACACTTTGCATTTGCTCCTCATCAGAACCTTTTCTAAAGGTATTTCCTTAAATTACTTTAAAATTTTATTTTATTTTCCTCATTAAAACAAAAAGATGCAAATAAGCAACATTAATTTTAAATTAGCAGCTTTAAATAGGAGCAACCTTAACTGTAAATCACAAAACTTGAAAATAGTCGCCTTCTTAGCTTTTCTTTCAACTTTATTCAAACTGACTTTTTTTTTACTTTTAAAACTTTAAAAAATATTTATTCATGTGTTTTTTTTGTTAGGATTTTAGTGCCGTTAGTTCATTTTTGTAGCATTTAATTGCCATTTTTAACAGTTTCTTGAGTTTCATAGTTTCTGGATCTGTACTTGTGCTGCATCTCCAGCTGCAGCAGCATGTTCTCCGTCTCACTTGTAAACTGTCGTCATCCTGCAGATCCTGGAGAGCCAGGTGGAGGTGCGTCAGAAGGAGGTGGAGGAGCTGCAGACACAGTCACAGGCCCTTAGCCAGGAGGGGAAGGGCTCCGAGGAGGTGGATGGCCAGAGAGTCACCGTGGAGAGGAAATTCCACTCCCTCCAGGAACCACTGAAGAAGAGGAGAGACCACCTCATGGCTTCCAGAGAGATCCACCAGTTCAACAGAGACGTGGAGGATGAGATCGTAAGTGAAGCATTTTTAACATGTGAGAGACACCAACATGGAGAACCGACAACTTCTCACCGTTTACTTTTAATGACCGCATGTCATTTATAATCTGAAGGGGAAAAGAAATAAAGTAATACAGAAATTATTGACCTGGAAACATGAATGTGGTAAGAACAAGGACACCAAAATAAAAATAAATAAAATAAAATAATAATAATAATAATAATAACAAGAAATTAATAAAATGGAAAATAAAAAGTAAAATAATTAAAAATAAATATGGATAAGAAGAAATAAAAAATTAATAAATTAAAAACTAAGACAAAAAAACTACAGGAATAAATAAGTTTGAAGTTAAATAGGATGAAAAGTGGTAAAGGAACATGAAAAATAACTTGAATATCTAAGTCTGCAGAATTAAAGATGAGGATAGGTGGAAAAGGAAAAAATACATAAATAGGACAAAAAACAGCAAATATTAAAAGGAAACTTACAGAAAATACAGAATATAAACTTTGTTTGTGAAATTAAATATGGTTCGAAATGCAAAAGAAAAGTAATACAGAAAAAATGAACACATAAAAAAAATCATTACATGAAGTGGAAAATTAAAGAAAATGCATAAATACTCTTTAAATACTACTAGAAAAATGAAAAGGAAACTTTCGTATTAAAAATTAAAATGAAAAATAAATGCAGAAAATTCACTTAACTAAAAAAAAATCAATGAATAAAAAAATTCAAAATAAAAAAAATAAAAAAGGGGAAATGCAAATGAAAAAACAAATACTGAAGCAAAATTAAAATAGAAATATCGATTTGTCTCAAATAATTATTGAAATATAAATTATTAATAGTAATCCATGCCGACAATTATTTTTGATATAATTGTGGTTCTATTAGTGACAGATTTAATAAAAGATAAAGCTGTGGATCATCTCCACGTTTCTCAGAATTGACTCGTACTTTCCAAAGAATGCGGCTGAAAAGAAACCAGAAGTAAAAGTGTTGGTGGGGAAGTACTGACAGTTTTATTTTTCACCTGCTGCAGTCATACTAACAGCACTGATAGTGGGAATAATAGATGACATTACTGTGTGTGTTCAGCTGTGGGTGGAGGAGAGGATGGCTCTGGCCACTTCAACTGACCACGGACACAACCTGCAGACGGTCCAGCTGCTGATCAAGAAGAACCAGGTACGCAGAGCCTCACCTGCACATTTTCATCTCATCAAAACTTTGTCCTCACATTCGCATGTAGCCACTTTTTATTACGGAGCATCTCCTGTTCATGAAAGTGAGAAGGCAAAAAGAGTGTAATGACCTTTGACATCCACAGACCTTGCAGAAGGAGATCCAGGGCCATCAGCCACGCTACGACGACATCTTTGAGCGTAGCCGGCACGTCCTGCGCGAGGACGGCCCGACGACCGAGCTGATCCGCCAGCGGCTCGCCGAGCTCCAGTCACTGTGGGAGCAAATCAGGAAGGAGACGGAGAAACGTCACGCCCGCCTCAGCGAGGCCCACGAGGCGCAGCAGTACTACTTCGACGCCGCCGAGGCCGAGGCCTGGATGAGCGAGCAGGAGCTGTACATGATGTCAGAGGAGAAGGCCAAGGTGAGGGGAGGAGGTGTACAGGGAGGCTATGTGGATGTAGGTCACTTTACTGCTACCTTCTCTTAGTTGTTGTGGGTTTTATTTAATTTTTGCTTGTTTGGGTAGAAGTGGAGGAAGGTGAGTTTAAAACTGAAAGGTGCTCTAAGAAGTGAGATTAGTGGATTTATGGAAGCCTGAAGTCAGAGGTTTCAGTGCTTTAACACCTCAATAGATCATCCTGCCAAATACAGACTCTGATCTGGAGAAGGTTTGATTCAGATTTTCAGAATAAAAGCATATCTAAGCAAAACATTTTCACAGATTATTTTCCTGAAGTTCTCTCTGACTGATATGGACTTCCTTATTTGTAGCCACAGTGTTTTTGCAACATTTTTTTAATGTTAGTGAGACCTTTGACCTGTTCCACTTGGCTTTAGAGAGGAGCATTGAATGGCTTTTAGCAGGAAATAAATCATGCATCTGTTCACCCCCTTTTTATGGAAGCGCACACAGAGCCTTAATAAAGACTTTATAGCCACGTTATCTCTGACTGAGGTTGTAGTTTTGTTGAGCCAGCTAACACAAAGAGCCTGGATAGGTTGAACTTGCTTGAAGTGTCACCTCTCTGGGAGTGTAGGGTGTCACTGTGTTTCAACTGTTGGACATTTTGAAGGTCAGAGTGGTGAGTTAAGTTTGGTTATCAAGCTGCTTTCATAGACTGTATGGGAGCATCACACAGACACAGATACCTGCTAATTAGTCCCACATCCAAACAAAATCCTAAAATTTCACAAAACTGGAGCTAAGCCTTCTTGGACGGTCTGTTAGTACCATGAACCTCACAGCAGCCATATTATTGGTCAGATGATGTCATTAAAAATGCTCCAAAAGGCTCCAACAGCACAAACACGGTCCAGAGGTCCAGTTCAGGGACTCCAGTTAGCTGAGGCGAAGCCTAGCAGACAGCTAGCAGCTACAGCCACCTGTGTCACCATCCACCTGTCAGTCAAAGAGGCCACGCCCCTAATAATGCAAAGTTTAAACCTTAATCCAATTTAAACAGGTGAGTTATAAAAACATGTGTTATGAAGGGGAAATTATCTACAGAGACCAGAACAGTTTTTGTATCAGGCTGTAAACATGTTTAATTTAACATGGGAGTTTATGGGCACTGACTCACTGCTGCCTCTGCTGGACGTTAGAGGAACTGCAGCTTTTAACTCAGGCTTCATGAGGTCACAGTGAGCACCCTCAGTTTCCTCTAAAATATATTTATACAGCTTATTGTTGTTATAAAAGTAGTTTGAGAAAACCGACTCTTCTAACCATCTTGAGGAAACGACATTCAGTCTCCGGCATGATTTAAATGAATAACGTGTATACTTGTGTTACAGAGGACTGGGTCAGTCAGTGTCTCTGCCCTCCTCCTCTTTCTCGGTTTTAGTTCACCTGCCACTTCCTCACTTTGGTTTTGTGTTGGTTTGTGTTGGTGTCAGAGTGTTTGCTGTTTCTGCTGCTTTAAATAAAAAATACTGAAAATACTCTGAATAAAGGTGATGGTTTCAGTTTTATCCTCTATTTAAACTTAGTGGCAGGTTTGGTTTTTCTGTGGTGTGCTGCTCTGTTAGTCTCAGGTTTAACTCATCAGCTCAGTTCAGTCTTCAGTTGAGTTTCTGGTTTGAGGAGAAATTGTGAAACCTGTTTTGAACCTGTCAGGTTTTTGTTACAGATTTTTTAAAATTCCTACTTTTAACTCACTGTTTAACCTTCCGAACTCTTCTCAGCTCTCTTTTTACTCCCTTAACTTTTACTTTTCTTTTCACTTCCATTTCATCAGCATCTCCTCTCCTTTCTCTCTTCTTATTTCTGAGTCTTTAATTTAGTTTCTCTTTTACTCATGTTGGAAAGTCCATAAAACGCTGAACTTTTGCTTCCCTAAAGCTTTGAAAATCAACCGATCTGTGTGTGTCTCCATCAGGACGAGCAGAGCTCAGTGGCCATGCTGAAGAAACATCAGATCCTGGAGCAGGCGGTGGAGGACTACGCCGACACCGTCCACCAGCTGTCCAGCACCAGCCGTGGCCTGGTGGCTGCCGGGCACCCCGACAGGTGAGGCGGGGACTGTTTTCTGCTTCGTCACAGAGAGGAGTGAGGCAAATAATGAGAATTTTAAATATCTCCTGCAGTGAGCGCATCGGCATGCGTCAGTCTCAGGTGGATAAGCTGTACGCTGGGCTAAAGGATTTGGCGGAGGAGCGCCGCGGGAAGCTGGACGAGCGTTTCCGCCTCTTCCAACTCAACCGGGAGGTGGATGACCTTGAGCAGTGGATCGCCGAGAGGGAGGTGGTGGCCGGATCACATGAGCTGGGACAGGACTATGAGCACGTCACTGTGAGTACAGCAAACACCGTTTATTTTACCAGCAGCATGTTCACGCTGTGCAGGCGCCTCTGTGGTTTTTATGAAAGCATCTGTGCTTGTTTCACAATTTTTTAAAAACTTGGTAATATAAAAATGAGTGATAACTGGATGTTAGAAAAACGTTAAAGGCACCAATTCATTCTTGGACCTGGACTTGATCCATTGGTGTTTTCCTTGTAGCTGGAATCACTGATCTTAAATCTGTGGAAACAGAATTCACAGGAAATGCACAGATTTGGTGTTTCAGATAAACCGGCTGCTTAACGTGTGCTTTTGTTAATGTTTTCTTTTTCTCTCCTCTTTCAGATGCTGCAGGAGCGTTTCAGAGAATTCGCCCGTGACACAGGAAACATCGGCCAGGAGCGCGTGGATGGCGTCAACAAGCTGGCTGACGAGCTGATCAACGCCGGCCACGGCGATGCCGCCACCATTGCAGAGTGGAAGGACGGCCTGAACGAGGCCTGGGCCGACCTGCTGGAGCTCATCGACACCCGGACGCAGATACTCGCCGCCTCCTTCGAGCTCCACAAGTTCTACCATGACGCCAAGGAGATCCTCAACCGCATCCTGGACAAACACAAGAAGCTGCCGGAGGAGCTGGGCCGAGACCAGAACACGGTGGAGACCCTGCAGAGGATGCACACCACTTTCGAACACGACATTCAGGCTCTGGGAACACAGGTAAGTGTTTGTCCTTGGTCTCTCTGGGCTCCTCCTTCCTCTTCCCTCGCTCCTCACCCACCAACCAGTCAAAGCAGATGGCTGCTCCTCCCTGAACCTGGATCTGCCCCAGTGCTCTTTCTGTGATAAGGGAGGTCTTCCTGATTATTTATGCTGGTGCTGTGTCTCCCTCTAGGCTGTTGTATTAAAAAGGTTTTAAATTTAATTTGGTGAATACAAATATTGTGTCCAGCTAGAAAGATTAGAAATTCATAAATGTCTGTTTTCCACTGAGAAATAAAGGCTGTAACATTATTTAGAGCATGATGATTACAGAGAATTATTCTGACTGAGTCGGTTTTTTCCTTGTATGTGTTTTCTGTCTGTTTTTAAGTTGTCACGTATCTTTAAACATCTTTTCAAAAATGTCTTGGAGTAACATTATTTGATGGGGTTCACTTATCTTTTACCTGCTCTACTGTGTGATCTCTGCTTCTGTATTTTAAACCACCCTGAACATTTCTGTGCTGCTCCCCTCGCAGGTGCGGCAGCTTCAGGACGACGCCGTCCGCCTGCAGTCGGCGTACGCCGGAGACAAAGCCGACGACATTCAGAAGCGAGAAGGAGAGGTGAGCTTTGGTGTTGGGTAGCAGTGACACAGAAAACACATCAGGACTGAGCTCAGTTCACTCTGACCTTTAATTTGAATCTTGGCACATTCTGTCGCACTGTTGAGTAAAAACCCTCCTCCTCCTCTCACGGACCGATTTGAAATGAACTGGACGCAGCGCTGATGTCATGACGTCACTTTAAAAGGCTGTTCGCCTCACGCATGCTGCACTGCTGCTCCACTAACACTGCACTGTTCCTCTTTATTTCAGTTTAAGGATCATTAATAAGTTGAGTAATAAGCTTGCTTCTCCTTAGATACACACATAAACACAAGCTAGAGCCACACCGATCCAGAGGTTAAAGGAAGCTAATCTGACACTTCTGTAAATATGAATTATGAAAACATTTTAAAATCTTACAGGGCATGGTCAAAATACTGGGAACACACTGCAAATTTTACAGCTTTATTCATGTTATTCCAGAAAGGACAAAGCTGTCTCAAATGGGAGGGAAAAACTGAGTAATGAGTTCAGATTTCACTGTGTAGGTATCAGAGGTCCGTGCATGTTGTCACTGCCTGTGTGCGGCGTGCAGGCAGGAATCCACGGCTCGCTGCTCTGCATGAAACTACAAGATTAATATCTGATAACACGACCTGACTGGAAGCTGAGCCGTGAACCACTTACACTTACAGCCTTACAGTTAAACTTTACCAACCTTTCAGGATACTTTTTTGACCATGAATTATATTTTTGTACATGTTATTTAATTTTTTTACTCAAATCACGATTTAATCACTTTTTATGATTATGGAAAGCAGAAAAATGCAAATCTGCAGCAATTTAATCAAATGAGTCCAGTTTCCTTGTTTTTGGCATGTGCAGAGTTTAGACATGTTCATAGCGCAGGTTGAAATATGTTTCAGTGAAATGTAATATCTTGTTTGAGGAATTGTTACTGCTGCATCAGAAGTTCATGAAGCACATGTAGTAGCTGTGTGTGCCCCAGTCGAGCTCGGTCTACCAGAAAAAGTCACTTTTTTATATGAATTGAGTCTCTTCTTTCTCCTCTTTTCCACTCAGTGAAAACATGAGCAGCCTGTTGCAGTTGTTGCTGCCCTGCATGTATTTACATCAGTGCTGTAGCTCCAAACTTAATCGTTATTTTTAGGATACATCCTCAGAGCTTGCTGCTGCTGTGGAAACGGTGTAACTGTAAATCCAGCTTAACCTGTCAGCGGTCATTCATAGCAGTGATTACAGCTTGAGAAAGACACACCTCTGCTTTGATGGCAGGACTTTAACAGAAATCCAAACATCTCCTGTCTTTTTGATATATTCTAGCTTAGATATGTCTTCATACACCTCAGCATTATAATTCTGTAAACTCTGGACTTACAGTTAAAGCTGACATTTTTAGAAAGTTCTGATGAAAACCTTAAATTAAATTAGGATTTTACTTCAGTATGCAAACTACAAAAAAATGCACAGGTATCCACTCCAGAAAGAGGGAAAGGTGCTGGGCCACAGGCAGCAGAAGAAGCAGCTAAGCAGCTTGCACACTGCATGGTTTTGTTTTATTTTATTTTTATTGCAGCGTTACGTGTTTAATGTGACACTTTGAGCACCTCTGCTCTTCATCAGATCCGATGCCTGCATTACTTCAGGTTTAACGCCGTCTTGCTGGGTTTTCAGTGCTCTGAACCTTTTACGGGGGTACAGCACCTGTTGTGTTTGAGACAAAAGATGAGCATGTGCAAAACAACCCCCTGCTGACCAATCAGCTCTCTGGAAAATAGCATCACCGTTCTTGGAAGAAATGTAGATTCTTAAAAGGAGCTTTGTTCCTGCTTTTTCCTGTTGGCTGCAAACAATTTGAAAATATGTTATTGCTCTATAACATTTAACATAGTAGTATAATTTCCAAGCCAACCTACTGGTTGTTTTTGTTGTGATTGGTCACATCCTGCCAACGCCACCTCATGTGTGAACACTCGTAGCTAGGTTGATAAACCCGGGGCTAAAATGTTGAGTTGATAACCACCTTCATGTGACTGCTTAGCCCGTTAGGATAAGTAAAGCCAGAGAAGCAGAAGACATCCTGGATTTGTTGAGCTGGCTTCGTAGTGCAGGTCTCTGGCTTCAGATCTGCTCTGATGAAGAGAAATGTTGCTGGAAATGTCACATTTCTTTGTGGTGCAATAAACGGGCAAAAGTGGAGCCGTGCGTTGTGCAAGCCGTCGAATTTTATCTGTCTTTCACTTCAGTCCCGCCGTGGCGTGCTGAAGCTGTGTGTCTGCCAATAATCAGAGTGGACTGTTGATACTAAGCACTGAGTGTTTTTGATGGCATTGTGTTTTGACCATTCCCTGTATGTCCGTTTCCCTGCATATCCTCCCTGTCCACCCAGAAGAGAAAGGGAGAGGTGAGACTCTGTTTACCAGAAACATTGGCTTTGCATCAGTCTTCATTTTGGCTGCAGTTTTAGGCTTTGTTTTCCTCCAATATTTGACTAAAATGTTGATAAGCCATAGTAACATTTTAGTCTTTTCCATGCAGCTCGGCTTAGTGTTACCTGCAGACCTGGTGATTTGCAAACACTCGTAACATTTGTTTATCTGTCTTGTGGGTGGATTTTTTGTCCAGTAAGCTGTAAACTCCACTCACTTAGGCCGCAGAGAGGGTTAAAACAAGTGCTACTCGTAGTTTGCAAACATAATTTGGGTCTGCTGACTCAGTGAAGATGACAAACTGACAGTTTTGGCCTCCAGCGTACCTTCTTTCAAACTAGTTTTAGATGCATTTTAAATAATGATAGGCTTCTTGCTTGTTAGCTGGCAAAGTGCTGCTGCTTGCAGTCCTCTGCAGCCGTGTCTCCATCAGCTGTGTGAAGAGTCTAAAGAGTCAGATGGGTTATTCTGAAATAATGATCAGCAGGGTTGTCCGGCTTATTTTTTAAAAATTATTATTCATTTTTATAAAGACATTTCTGCAAAAAGTCAGGAAACCTGTAAAAAGAAAAAAATATATATATAAAATACAGATTTAGGGCTACATATGAGCAATTCATGAGGTAAACTTAAAAATCATCTTTAAAAATAAGCAGAAAACTGTTTAAAAGAGCTTAAAAGCTGATGAAAGTGTGCCGGGAGGAGAGTGTTTGTCTCTGCAGAAAAAGCTCAAAGTGGACCTGTTCTGCTCCAGCTCCATATTTCTACTCTTGGGCTCTCCTACAGCAGCTTTGCATGATTCACAGTTCAGAATAATCCTCCTTTATCTGATACTGGGCCTTGGTGCAGCCCTTCAGTTCATCCTGTCTGAAACAAACTGCTTTAGCTCCTCCCACTTTAAGGCAACCTTCTTCTGATTCCCAAAAAGTTGAATCTGTTCATCTGGACGTGGCGTTTTTTAGTGGGAGAAACGTTTCGTTTACCAACTGAGACTGAAGAAGTTACCAGTTGGTAAACGAAACGTTTCTCCCACTAAAAAACGCCACGTCCAGATGAACAGATTCAACTTTTTGGGATTCTTTTACCTGGATTATTGAGCATGCATCAAGAGACTTCTTCTGATTGGCTGCATGTCGATATCCCCTGTCTGTGACATCATACAGATCCAAGAATATAAACAACTGATGAACTGAGTGTTCAGAGAAGTCTGCAGCCTGAGTTCTTGGCCCACAGGGATTACTGCACACACACTGGGCTTATTATTAGAAACTTTGATCATGTTTAATATGAACATCCACCACTGGAACAGGAGATACATGACGGGAACTAAGAAGCACAATAAATCCACTCTAAGTCCTTTTCGAAGAGGAAAAAATGATATATCCCGTTCACTGAGTTACATAATCTTCTAAAATCCTAACAGAGTCAGAAATAAATATATAAATATTGATACAAATCGTCTGTGCTGCTGCGTTGCCCTCCAGCTTTCGCCTCTGCAGTCTGCACGTATGAATGTGTTGTTTTTTATTTGCTATTGTTCCTTTTTATTTGTTATCCCGGGCTGTTACGCTCCCCTACAGTACCACTGGACCCCTGCAGCACTAGATTCAGTCTGCTTAAAGAGTGAAGAATACCTAGATGTTTTTACTTCCTGTCCCCCTCTCTGATTCTCAGAGGCTCCGCCAGCTCGTTTTAGGCAATACAGCATAACAAATGAAACCAGGTCTTCATTTTCTTAGAGGAGCCGAGCCTCTCGTCTCTCAGGTCTGATCTTTGCTCTTTGTCTTCTCGCCCCCCCCTTCAGGTCCTGGACGCCTGGAAGAACCTGCTGGAGGCGGTGGAGGGCCGGCGGGCGAAGCTGGTCGACACCGGAGACAAGTTCCGCTTCTTCAGCATGGTGCGCGACCTGATGCTGTGGATGGAAGACGTCATCCGCCTCATCGAGGCTCAGGAGAAGCCTAGGTAGGAGGCACAGAGGGGGCGGAGCTTCCTGTAATCACCTTATCCCTTTACAGGTGTATTTTACAAGTTTATGATAAATATTTGTGAATTTTGGGGTTCTGGGGGTTCAGAGATCCCCCATCTTTCAGGCTGTATATATTTCAATTTTCAGAAGTCAGAATGTGAGACCTCCAGGTGTGTTCAGGGTCACATTCAGACTCAATCTGATAAGTTTTAAAATGCTTTCACTTGCAGAAGAAGTGCTGCTGATGTGTCATCGTGCTTGTTTTTAGGGACGTGTCGTCTGTGGAGCTGCTGATGAACAACCACCAGGGCATCAAGGCGGAGATCGACGCCCGCAATGACAGCTTCACTGCCTGCATCGAGCTGGGCAAAGCCCTGCTGGCCAGGAAGCACTATGCTTCAGAGGAGGTGGAGAGCTCACACGTTTTCCAAACTGTTCAGAGCAGGCAGTCAAACTGAAAACAGAACGTGGCCGCTGGGTGCTTTCAAAGTGTGAAATGAAGTCATGAATTGCTCTGTTTGTGATAATGCCATCTGCACAATACAGAGGTGTGAATGTGTTTTTTAGATCTCGACAAGTTGTTTGAATCATAGACATAAAATAATTTTCTTTAGTTACCGAAAAAGAAAGAAAGGCGAAAAATCTGGATGGCTCATCATACCTGCCAACATTTAGAAGTCCAAATCTGGGAGTTTAACGCTTTTCTCCCAGTTTAACTGTTGTAGCATAGTCATCAGACCACTGATAAATAAAAGTTATTAAATATTTTTTCTAATAGAATTAAATAGGCAAAAGCCATGTTTTTTTTTTCCTCCAAAACTAACTTCTGACGTGTAATGACTGCACTTTTTTAGTATCTCTGTTTTTCCAGTTTTACTGTTCGTCTCACAGCTGCTTACATAAAGAGACCGGTGCTGTTTGTCCAGCTCAGACAGTTTACATGAAAGTGATCAGAAATCGTTGTCTGTGGTTGGAAAGAGGCTTCAGTTATGCGTTATTAATTCCAAGAGCTCAGATCAGTAAATATCTTCCCAACTTTGCTGAAGTCAACAACTTCCTGTCATACACACCCAAAGAGTCGCATGCATGACTTGATTCACTGATTTATTTTTGCATGTTTTGCTCTTTGCATTATGGAGAGCTGAAATGGTCCAAAGACAGCTGAGACAGCAGCTAATTCAACTGCACACTCACCTGGAATCAGGTTGTGTGGTCGGGTTGCTCTGACAGGTGGGTGAAATGAGACAGTCTGGCAGCTTGGTTAACATTAGACAAATGCACAAAACTTAGTTACTCGTGTATTCTCCCAGGTGAAACAGTAAAATGGGAGGCTGCTGGGAGATGGTCTTAAAATACAGGAAAAACCCGTGAAAAACAGGAGTGCTGGCTGATTATCAAACCGGGCTGGATGTGGGAAAGCATTTAAAATGAGTTGAACACCCCTGATTTAGAATAATTATGAGTCTGAAATGATCTAAAAGTGCAGGAATTTTAATTGATTCTACCACCCAAACATGGTCACCACTGGCTGGTTCTTGGTCTTGCTTTTGCCAGTCCGATTAGACAGAAACATGTTAAAAGCATACAGGCCTCAGAGAGGAAAGCTTAGTATTAATTGTGTCCAAACATAGCTTGCATGTGGTTTCTCCTCCATTTTATCAGCTTCTGTTTGGTAACTTTGAAGGTCAGTTTTCTTCGGTTACTATCGGTCTGTATTTATTTCAAACCTCTCTTCTTTAACCTCAGTACCAAACATTTTCTACTGCATGACTTTCATTAGTTCTTTGTCCACATGAAGACATGTTAAAACTTTTTCTCCTTGCAGATTAAAGAAAAGTTGCTTCAGTTGACGGACAAGAGGAAAGACATGATTGACAAGTGGGAGGACAGATGGGAGTGGCTTAGACTGGGTAAGAGCTTCATCATGTTTAGTTTATACTTGGAGGTGAGTCAGCAAATTAAATCTGGTCTAATGTGTGAATTTGATTCCAGTCCTGGAGGTGCACCAGTTCTCCCGGGATGCAGGTGTGGCCGAGGCATGGCTGCTGGGACAGGAGCCCTACCTGTCCAGCAGGGAGATGGGGCAGAGCGTGGACGAGGTGGAGAAACTCATCAAACGCCACGAGGCCTTTGAGAAGTCGGCCGCGACCTGGGAGGAACGCTTTGCTGCGCTGGAGAGGCTGACTACGGTGAGAGTGCACCAGACGAGGTCTCGGTCACCACATTAAGTCTCAGGACTGAAAAACAAGACGATGAGTTTGTTTTTATGTTTCCAGATGGAGTTATTGGAAGTGAGAAGAAGGCAAGAGGAAGAAGAGAAGAGGAGACAACCCCCACCCACTGAGGCCCAGCCCGGCGACGCCGCAGCTCAAAGGTGAGAGCAAAGTTCAAAGGTGAACATCCACAACTCAACAGTCCACAAACTGAGACAGTCTGCTAGATGGGTTTTAGGAACTCAGACTTTGCATCCTCCAAGTCTGTAATTAGATTTAAAGAATACGATTTAACATCATGAAACTTCTTGTTTTAATTATATGGATTCTTAGATAAAGCCTGAGTTCCTGAGGAATCACACTGACAGACAGGATTGGATTCATTTTTGACAAAAGTCTGGTTTTCCTTTTTTTTTTTTAATTTATTTTTATATATATATATATATGTGTATGTGTGTGTATATATATATATGTGTATGTGTGTGTATATATATGTGTATGTGTGTATATATATATATATATATGTGTGTATGTGTATATATATATATATATATGTGTATGTGTATATATATATATATGTGTATGTGTATATATATATATATGTGTATGTATATATATATGTGTATGTATATGTGTATGTATATATATATATATATATATATATATATACAGTGGGGCAAAAAAGTATTTAGTCAGCCACCAATTGTGCAAGTTCTCCCACTCAAAAAAATGAGAGAGACCTGTAATTTCCATCATAGGTA
>VUQS01037998.1:0-13491 GCA_015108495.1 Heterochromis multidens
AGTTGAAAGTCCGTGTTGCCCAGCGACAGCCCCAAAACATCACTGCTCTAGAGGAGATCTGCATGGAGGAATGGGCCAAAATACCAGCAACAGTGTGTGAAAACCTTGTGAAGACTTACAGAAAATGTTTGACCTCTGTCATTGCCAACAAAGGGTATATAACAAAGTATTGAGATGAACTTTTGTTATTGACCAAATACTTATTTTCCACCATAATTTGCAAATAAATTCTTTAAAAATCAGACAATGTGATTTTCTGGATTTTTTTTCTCATTTTGTCTCTCATAGTTGAGGTATACCTATGATGAAAATTACAGGCCTCTCTCATCTTTTTAAGTGGGAGAACTTGCACAATTGGTGGCTGACTAAATACTTTTTTGCCCCACTGTAGCATTAGGCATGCCAACTAATGCGACCATAAGGTTAGCGTAACAAGTAGGATCCATTGAAGGATTGCTAATATAAACAAAGATCATGTTCACGGATACTTCTTTCCATCCTTCTCTAAAATATCAGAACATGGTATGCAAAAAGGAGTAGATATGGCAAAGGAGGATTTAATTTTTTATGATGTCTCTACGTCATTCAATTTGCTGCGTTGATGGTTGTTGCTAGGTTAAGAGAAAAACAGGAAAGTGATGTTATAATGCAACACTTGTGTTTTTGGCCGCCTGCTGTAACACCCTTTAGAGGGCCAAAAGTTATCGTGAAGGTCATGACTTCTTTTCTTGTAATAAAATAACAAAGTCAAACAAAAGCTCAATTAGCCATACATGCTAAAGTGTGCTTGTCTTCACATTAAGGTTTCTCACATGATGTCATGCTCACATTGCTCAAGAGTTGTCTGCCATATTGGGTGTGACACAACCACTGCTTGCTGGGGAAAAATATCTATACTCTGACTGGCTAAGAGTAGTTCCTTGAGGTTGCTGTTGCTGGGTGAAATCAGTTGCAAAGAAGATGCTGCACCAAAGACGTCCCAGTGATTACATTGATTGTTAGAAGATTGCCACAATTGCCTGTAGTTTTTCATGTTTGTCTGCAAATAGTCACTAACTACTAGCCGTCTCCCTCCCTTCACCCCCAACCGGTCACGGCAGATGGCTGCCCCTCCCTGGGCCTGGTTCTGCTGGAGGTTTCTTCCTGTTAAAAGGGAGTTTTTCCTTCCTACTGTCGCCAAGTGCTTGCTCATAGGGGATCGTCTGATTGTAGGGTCTTTACCTTACAATATAAAGCGCCTTGAGGCGACTGTTGTTGTGATTTGGCGCTATATAAATAAAATTAAATTGAATTGAATGTTGTCAATTGCCTTATAAAAAATATCTTTATATGCCATTAAATTACAACAGCAATACATTTTCAAGAAAACACAACTGTGCATTACATTTTCCACGTGATAATAAAATTCATTTAAAATGCAAGGAAGGATGTTATTACCAAATTTATTAGAAATATAATTATTTATATATTATTTATAATTATTAGTATTTTTTCTACCAAAATATCCAGTTTTACACTACAATATCTACATGTAGTGACTACACCATTATCAGACATTTATGGTTACGTTTCAGCATTCACAGTTCTTGGTTAAGGTTTTGATTAAATGTAAACAAATGCATCGTGATGTTTTCCTAATGTCATCCAAGGTGCTTCTGTTCTCTAAAAATAACCGCTGATGGGGCACTATGTGTGAACCTGTCTGCCCTTTGTATACCTGCTATCCATCCCAACCACCTGCTCTGTGGCCGTTTATTCATTCATTCAAAAAGTTGCCTCTAAATGCAAAAAGTAAATGCCATCAATTTCCCCTTTAAAGTTACCCTGAAACTTGGAAAAACTATGTTATAGGCAAATATAAAGACAGAATGAAGCATAGGTTCTCAAAGCCACAGTAATATATAACATGGCTGTAGTTTCAAAGCCTTTAAACAGATTTAGACAGTAAATACCTTTCTTAACCCCATGATTAAGAGATAGAATGGATACGACTAAAACTGATCTTGTTATCTCATGTCCTGTTGTAGGAGAAGCAGGATGACTTTAGAACTTAATATAGCTCCATGAAAGTCTACTGTGGGAAGTCAACATTTTTACTTTGGAGCAATAGTATTCAAATGTCTATACTTTCCTGTTTTCCTGACTAATAGTTTTTTGTTTTTTTTTTTATTTCTTATTTGAACTCTTACAACAAATGTGGCTGAATTACAATTTATACATGTCAGCAAAGTAAGCACTATGTTTAATTCCTGTGCTGCAAATAGTACTTTTTCATCAGATTGCAGCCAGAAAATTAACAAGCAACTCTTTAGGAGTTTCACTCACACTGGTCTGTGCTTCTGTAGCCATATGCTCACTCTTTGAGTCCAAGACTGACACAATTTCTTACTTTTTCTGCTTTTTGTAGCTTGCTGCCTGTTGCCAGACAAAATCAATCACTAAGAGGGTGTTGCACCAAAAACCTTGTAGGGATTGCTTTGGTTGCTATTTTATTGCCATGGTCGCCCATAGTTTGCATGAAAGAGGCTAACTTGCCTGCAAACACTTGCCATTTACTCTCCGAGCTGTAATGAAACTTGAAAAAGTGCAACGCAAACTGGAAATATAGAATGTTCGCCTTCAAAATAAAGGTTGTGCCTTACCACTGCATCCAACATATTTCAAAAGGCACACCTTTTACTTTGAAGGTTTCAGTCTCCATTTCTGGTTTGCTTAGCACTTTTCTCAGTTTCACCACATTTTGCTGAGTCGTTTGCAAGTGTTTGCAGATAAGTCGACGTCTTCCTTGCAAACTGCTGGTGACCGTAGCAATTTGCTATTGACCAAAGAAATCGCAAGAAGGTTTCCAGTACCTCACCGTATACCTTTTTGCAGCCAGTTTTACGCAGCAACTTTCACCAACCAGTTGCAGAATACACAGATTTCCCTAGCAACCAGTAGTTACTTGATGGTCGCTGACCGCTGTCTCTAGGCCTATGTGATTGGGGCCTAACCTGCCACTGATCAAAATTTAAGCATAAAAGCCTTACACAGTGTCAGACCAATGTTTATGCAAACTAAATATCAGACTGCAAATCTGTTGACAGACAAAAATAACTGAAAGGTTTTATGTGTGTAAACTAATGACAGTGTAAAATCTATGGGCACAGGTGGAGTCAGCAGGTAAAAAAAATAATGCTCAAGAAGGCCTGCCCTTGAAACTTCACGTACATGGTAAACTATGACATGTACAGTGGGTGAGAACAATACGAACACACTGGGAGCTTCAGGGGACTTATAGATTCCCACTAAACAGTTTTATATCCTCAAATGTTTTATCAAATGTTCAATACTGTGCCCGGTTTGTCTTGAAGTAGATAAAGGGGGTTAAAAAAATAGTACTTTATTTCATTATAAATACACAGCATGAACAAATTGATGAAATGAAGATATAAATACTTTAAGAGGTTATACAGTCTCCACTTATTGACTCTAACTTCTTAATCCTGAAATGCTATGTTAACCTGTGATGCCCGTGTGTGTTCTTTTTTAATTATATGAATCATTGTGGATATTGACATACAGACCTAACCTTGGACATAATTATTTATAAAGCAGTTTCACCACAGGGACTGTTTAGTAGCTGTGTGGTGCTTTTAGTCATATGTTCCTCAGCAAATGGATTTTGCTCAGTTGTCCATTTTTTACAACAACTTTAAAGGACTTAAGTTAAGGCTAAAAGTTGGGTGATATTTTGGACAATTCCTAAGCAGAAAGAAAGTGTTTTGTTTTTGTGAACATGGCTATGTGGTGAATGTCACAGTCAACTATGTGCTGCTTTTTCCTCATCGTAACACCCTGACAGTTTTAGAATTCTGTGAGGAGCTTTGGTGAGCCTTGGCTGAGACGGGTTGTTTCAAATATGAAGACAGCAGCTGAAGCATTCTGCAAAGAGCAGACAAGTTGAATTTATTTTGGATGTTGGGACCTGCAAACAGTGTAAAATTGGCAGAATTCTCCTTTAAAGCCAACATGAACGAGAAATAATTGGAAAACCGAAATCTTAAATTTAGTGACATTTTCTCCTTTCTGTGATATGATAAAAGCTCCAGAATAGATATTAAGTGGCTCTCAAAGTGAAAGTGGGGTTTTTTTTCAAAAATTTGACAAATTTTACAGCTATATTAAAGTCCTTTACCACAGTCTTTTCATTTGTCATCATTATGGATACTTTCACATTTACACATATGCTCATGCATATACAACACGTATTTTTCTCCTCCACAGTCTACTTAAACTCTGAGGGGATTAAATGCAAGTGAAATCCCTCAGTGGGGGGTTAAAATCTGTGTATGCATCTCCTCAATCCTCTGTCATCTCTTCCCAGGCTGAAACTGCTTCATTTGTTTTCTTTGTAGCTCAGAAAAGTTGTGTTCTTCCCAAGAAACAGCAAAACCTTTTATAACGTTGCCAATTAAGATCCGACATGAATGAGGTATTGATGGCACGTTTAATACATTTAAAAGATTACATTTTTTAGAGAATATGTACTCTTTACTGAATAAACCATTGTATTATTGTGCTTACTGTATTTTCTGCTTCACTAGACTTCTGACAGTTTAATAGCCAGACAGATACATTTGCTAAAAAGCCTGTTACCCTAGTACCTTGCAGAAGACATCTGCTATTCTTATGCTTCTAAGAACTTTCTGTACACCTTAATCTTTAATTAACAAACAGACATCACTATGTATGCAACCACCTCATCAGTCATGATGTGTGTTTCAACTTGACACGCACCTCCTTAAAACTCAAACTTTGCATCAGGCCTACAGCAACTATATAGATACTACATGGACACCACAAGACATTCATTATTGTTTGCATTAGTAACACATCTAGCCAGGCTATCTCAATTACAAACAATGATTCTCTGTCATAAGTGATAAATGAAACCGCAAATGTAATTACAGTGACGTCACTGTAGTAGTATCTTATTCATAGGAAAGAAATAAACTGCAGTCATGTGGAAAATAAAGTTTTCACAGAACTCTATGCAATCATGTGAAAAAGTAAGTACACCCCATGATTCAATAGCAGCAATACCTTGAAGTAATCATTTTCTGTATTACTTTATCAGTCTCATTGTGGAGGAATTTTGGTTGGGAGCAGAGATGTCTCATCTGTCCAAAGGACATTATTCCAGACGTCTTGTGGTTTTTTCATATACAAATTTGCAAACCTAGGCCATGCTGCCATGTTCTTTTTACAGAGAAGAGGCTTTCTCCTGAAACCCTCCCAAACGAGCCATACTTGTTCACTCTTTTTCTAGTTATACTGTCATGAACTTTAACACTTAACACGCTCACTGAGGCCTGTAGAGTCTGAGATGTAGCTCTTGAGTTTTTTGCAGTTTCTCTGAGCATTGCACGGTCCGACCTTGGGGTAAATTTGCTGAGACATCCACTCCTTGAAAGATTGTGGCATTATGTCAACATATACCTGAACGCGCCAGACCAGCAAACTGCCAAAGCTTCTGTTTTTAAAGAGGTAGCCACGCTTTCTGATGATCAATTATTCAATTGCATTTGTTTAGCAGCACTTGGCTGCTACTTACGTTCTTAATTCTTACTGTATTTAGTGTACTTTCTTTTTCACAAGACTGTAGATGTTTATGTAACTTGCCTTTTTGTTTTGTAGTTATGGTGGTCTTCACTGTAGTCAGTGGTCAGAGAGTATTCTGTGGACATTTTTTTTTGGAATTAGTTTTTTGTATTGAATTGTTTTCATGTCATTTTACAATCCTGTGAGATCAGCAAATGCATTTCACCTTTGTAGTATCTGGATAAAAGAGGAAATCTAAAAATAAGAAAAAAAATAAGAAATCAGCTGAAAAATCGGTGGAGTTACAGAAGGGAATGTCAGACAGAAGCTACTGGTATTTTTGGTACTGCTCTGCAGTTTACTCATACAAGACTAAGTTTGTTCCAGACATTTTAATGCAGTTGCAATCAATATTTTTTTCATAATAATTATGAATCAAATTGCGAATTTCATTGCCACCTTAATCTTAAGCTTCTCATGGCTTTACAGAGCTGTATTGTGAGTTAAACCTCATTGTTTAGCTATCAGTGTCAGTTTGGCTGCTGCAAGCAGCTGTTTTCAGAGAAAAAAATCCCCAAGACACTACCTGCATAGCAGCAAGCATCAGAAACACAGTTTTCCACTAATGCACATGGCGGAGTCGAGCATTCCACAAATAAAGAGGCTAATATTTCAATCAGCTGTTAATAAGACCAAAGCAGAGCTGTAAGATTAAAGAATATTTGATTTCCATTCATCAGGTGGACAAACTCAAATTCCATATAAATGCTCACTCATAAAATACATCTTTAGGATGCAAATAATTATGCAATCAGTGATTTAATCAGTGATTCTGAGGTTATCTGGTGTTTTGTGTCTTTTAACACGAATGCTAATGGTTCTCACTGGATCATTGCCCTAAAGTGCACAAAAATCAACTACTGCATCATCAACATTTAAGAAGCTCTATTGAAAACATTTAATCTGTTAATAATTTTTTTTTTTTTTTTTGGGGGGGGGGGGGGGGGCTTTTTTTGTTTTTTTTTTTTTTTTGGGGGGGGGGGGGGTGGCCTTCTTCAGATGGAACTTGCTCAGTGGTCAACATATGGACCAAGAATAGACACAGATATATCCGTCTCTCCATCCATTAAAAAAATGTCTCTAATTACATGATCCCAAATTAGTACCATTCCCTGACAGCTGACAGCTTCAGAAAACTGAATTTAAGCTCTTCTAATAGGGGAAAATTGTGCTTATAATATCTATAATAACGTATGCATTACTAGGTGGCGTTTTCCTCCTGTAGTACAGGTTGTGACAATTTAGATGCTGAATGGCTAATAGTGACCAGTATGCAGTCAGCTGAGAACATAGAGCTGCGAGCATACGATAACTAAAGTTAGCTTCCAAGATGCAACTGTGATGGGATAATGGGAAAAAAAGATGACAGATGGAGAAAGAAGGAAAGAAATATGTAGTCATTGTACAATGTTGTATATGTGTGTGACAGTGAGAGACAGAGTATGTCGTGTGTCTTCACACACAGCGTGGAAGAGAAGAGCAATAAGGCCAGGCTTCTTCGAGGAGACTCACTCTCACTGTCACATCGATCAGACTACGGCATCGTACACACTCATGCAGCCGACACCCTGTTCTTCTTGCGCTCTCATTGGTGGAAATATGGCATAGAAGTAAAACTAGGATTTTCTTATTTATGGAGATGTACTGGTGTAGTGAATGATAGGTATATAAAAGCTGCAGTTGAGATGAGGATATCTATTATCCTAGGCAAAATTGGAAATCTGACATTTTTAATAATTGCCTCTGTACTCATTTTAGAATATTTACGCAAGATCTTCAATTGGAAAATTACCTGTGAAGTTTAGATGATCTCACTTGGTGTTATTTGGTGAGGTTCACATGTGGGTCCAGTGGAATTCCAGTAGTTACAGCAGATTTCTTGGTGTTGAATATGTAGCTCTGTAGCTTGGGAAAGCTTGGGGATGACTATCATTATTTGTTTGAATGCAGTTATTTTAAGTTGCAAAGATAGAAATATCTGCCTGTATATATTAGATTGAGACCAAAGTATATATGATGGAGAAGTTGTATAATTCTAAAGATATTACCGTGCAGCAAAGCTTGCAAAATTTTGTAAAGAAATTGCATCTGCATTAGGAGGTTGGTAATCTGTTAATATATCCATTTATGTCTTTTCTTTGTTTTCTTTCTGGTGTGTGAATGACCTCCTGCCTTATTTGTGTATGCCTTTTCTTTTACCCCAGGAGCAGTCTAAGCAAGGGAAAACAGCTAGTCGCCTGTTAGAAGGCTGTAGGTTCATTAACATATCTGCCCTGTCGGCTTCATGTGGCTGCAGAGATGTAATGAACTGAAGAATGTTTTCATCCAATATAACAATAGTTACTCTAGGAAATATACCTACATAGATGAGTGCAGCCTCCTCACAGTACTGTTATAATCACATAAAATTTTAATTTAATTATGCCAACTTTTATTAATATTTGATTCATTTATTAATATTTTATGCATTGCTCTGTATATAGCGATGCATTTCCACGATGTACTTTGCTTGCTCTTGTTGACAAGATGAAAAAGTGCACTTAATGGTTAGATGATTAGTATTTTCACAGCAAAATACCAAAACCTTTCACTTTCTGCCTCTCCCTCACCTGTGTACTGGTGCAACGGGCATGGTCGGGCACAGATACCAGACACTAAAGTGGATGGTTAAAAACAAAAAGCCTTTCAGAAATACGTGCTGGTACATTAGAAAAACAGACAAAACAAAAACATCCTCATATCATGTTTGCCATCATGTGTCGGTACATGGTTGTACTTTTATGACACTGCTCTCACCAGAGCAATCATGTGCCGCTTAACCCCTGTAAAACCACAAATTAGATTTTTATTTTGTACAGATCGAACACACAAAGTACACCCTATTAATTAGTGAGCTTGCCGGTGAGATGTGCTGGCAAGTAGACTTTGTTACCTTTGCATAGAGCCAGGCTGTTTGTTTCCCTCTGTTTATAGTGCAAAGTTGAGGTATGTGGCTGCTGGCTGTAGTGGTGTCAACATTCTCATTTACCTCTCATCGAGGTAACAAAAAAGTGTACATTTACAATGTGATCCTTTAAGGCAAAATCATTTGGCAAACTAAAGCTCATAAAAATAGAGCAAGTACATTAAGAAATAAAGGCATCACATTTAAAGATCCACACAGGTACACAGGCTTATGGAAAAGCTGCAGAGGTGCCAGGGTTATTTATAATGCAATGACAATATGGGTACAGAATGTATTATTGTTGTCTTTGTTCTTCATCTGCTTCCGGGAGGAGATTTAAAAAAAGGGGGCAGGGTAGATGTAAAATAATGGAGGCAAGAATTTTTAGTTAAAAGAAAATATCTTGCCTTTGTGCACTAAATATATAAATAATCACAAACTCAGTATACACATTAATTTTATAGGCCCTGGCAGGGACGCATGCACACACACACACATACACAGGGCTACAGGGTGTGCCCAGCATCAGTGAGAGTACTCTCTGTGCCTGCTCTCTTACTCCCAGTGCCCTTATTGGTTCTTGCCCAATCTGGCCATCCAATCGTAACAGGCGGAGTGATTCTGTGCACAGACGTGCAAATAATCTGCAGTTTTACCA
Source organism: Heterochromis multidens (assembly GCA_015108495.1). Lineage (NCBI taxonomy): Eukaryota > Metazoa > Chordata > Actinopteri > Cichliformes > Cichlidae > Heterochromis > Heterochromis multidens. The sequence goes on from VUQS01037998.1 coordinate 9,246, forward strand.
CAGCACTCCACAAGCACCACAATTATCTTTGTTTCTTCCAATATTCATGCCTTATTCTGTTATCCTGCAGAAAGTGATGAACATCATATGATGAATGCAAATTACCTGCCAACTTACACTTCTCACAGCGATAAGTTACTTACATCCTTTGCCAAACCCTTTCCAAACTATATATACTTCCTTTAATACAGTAGTTCTTATACTATTCACGTAATTCTATTTATGTGGCTTTACAAAACACATCTGTGAAAACTGTTTTTTTTTTTCCTGAGTCTGTTGTTTAGCTGAGTAGAGGCTTATGAAGCTGTAGTGAATTATTAAGCAGGGTGAATTATGGGGCTGGAGTGAGTGAACGAGAGAGAGAGAGACAGAAAGGGAGAGAGAGAGGTCTGGACAAAAATAGGTCAACCTAGCAGTGGCAACCCAGGGAAGTAGAAATGATTCGTTCTCTGAGGAGGAGCTTTGTGTGTGTGTGTGTGTGTCAGAGATGCTGTATATTTGTCAGCAGCTCATGGGGTAATGCTAATTCATATTCTACAACAAAGCAGCTTAAATGGAAAGGTTCACCCCATGAGCCATGAAAGGGAGCTAAATGTCAATTCACATGTGAATCTTGTCTGAAAGAACATTCAGGAAGCATCAGTACACACAAATAACTTAAGTTGAGAGAAAATTTGCATGAATACAGTAATTTTTTATAAGTAATTTTTTAAGAGTGTTTATCAGTAGTGGAAAATAAGCAATCAGATTAATTCTATTGCTACCTGACATTATTTAGTTCCAGATTTTATGCCGAAACAAAGCAGTTAAGGCTGATTGTTAAAATTCACCAGTTTCCCCCACCTTTTTGCTGCCGTATTCAACAGCGATGTCTTGCTGTGACTCTTTGTCTCATGTCAGATGAGTAATTTCTCCTCTAGACATCTAAGATGGCTTCATTTAATAATTGACGACTTGTAAATCAAATTGTGATATGAGAACAATCAAAAATATGAATACACTTCTTTGTAGCACAACACCGTTTTTCTTTTTTTTTTCATTTTGTTTTTCCTTTCCCGTCTTGTTAATCATTACACAGTCCTTCAGATTCATCTTCTGAACCTCAAAAGAAATCCAATCCCAGGGTCATGGACCACTCAATCTGACAGTCTATGTATAAAGTTATTGATTTATTAGCAGACGCTACAAACATGACTCATATGTGACTCGCACACAGTGTCATTATCAATTCCCCACAAACTTTTATTCATGGAGAAATCCGTTGTTGGCTTATTTGTCCCTCCATCTGTACGTGTGCATGGAAGTCCATACATATTTATGTCCATCTACCTACCTATCTAAGTGCTTGAGGGAAGTTCCTTTAAATTTGGCTCAAACTCTCATTTGGAATTAACGATGAACTAATCAGATCTTGAAAGTCAGAGGTCAGTGATGAAGGTCACTGTGTGTGCTTGTAAATGCCATATGTCAAGTACACCTGGAGGGAATTTCAAATCTGTTGTTCAAAGGTCACCATTACCTCACATTAATCAAAAATTAATGTGCTAATTATTAAAAGATTTCATACAAATTATCACACAAATAGATAAAAATTATGAAGTGATGAGATTTAAGTGCAAAAGGTCAAGAACATAAAAGTGTGCTGCAGAAACACCTTTCTTGCCATTATTCAGCAGCTTAACTTAGGAACCCAATGGGAGCTGTGACCATATTAATTTTAGTCTTCACAACAAACTTGAGTCTGGACAGACATGGATGTAAATTGGAGCTTGACTGGTTGACAGAGGCATGCAAATGCAAGGTGGTAATTCTATTTATGACTACTTTTATATTACAGATGAATTATTTTAAATACTTTTGCCTTTTGTCATAACAAAGTCAAAAATCTCAAAGGCAGGTGATGTTGGACTGGGGAGATATGGTCTCATGACCACAGCAATGCACATCACTCTTCCAGTATGTAAACAATTTGATTTCGTTAATATGACATACATCCATTGCATTATTTTCTAAAACTATTCAGACTTCTCAGTTTAGGGCTCTGATTACCGCCTGATATAATCTGCTGACTCCTACTGCTGCTCTTTATTTTAAAATCCTGCTTGTGTTATACTGCAGCACAGACAGAAGCAGTTCAACAAGAGTTCAGGATAATAAAAATGTAGATTTTTTTTTCTTATAGTGTGATTTTTAATCTGCAATCTTTTTTTTTTTTTTTAATCAGTGGAAAATATTAGGTTTAGATGGCTCTCAGCAACTTATGAAGTGTTCATCCTATTGGGAAGAGATCCACCAGTTGTTAACAGACAACCAAGAGTGTTACCACCAAGCATAGTGTCACCCTGCCTCCAGTGAAACCGCATGTGTGTGTTGGGATGAATTCTGCATGTTTGCATTAGTGAATGTATGAGTATGAACACCTTTGTGTGTCGCTGGCTCTATGTGTGTACTTATGTGATGAAAATGCACACTTGCTTATCTATTTTCTGTGCATGTGTTCATCGTGTATGTGTTCATCTGTGAAGGGGTGAAGAGGTTCATGTGTGTGTAAAAGTAAGAGAGAGGGAGAGAGAGACAGAGAAAGAGAGAAGCATGACCTACATTTGGCAAAGCTCATCGTATGAAACTGCCTAACATCACCCCAGAGCTCCTCAGCACAGAGCCACACGATTGGCTGCTTTTAGCTCCAGCCTGACAACAGCACTGGCATCACCCAGGGGGAGGGGGAAGGGAGAAAGAGAGAGGGTAAGAGAGGGAGAGGAGGACATGGGAGGAGGCACATACATTAAATCCAAAAGATTCAAATAGATGTAGCAATAAAAAGAGACAGAAAAGGCTCTAATTACAGACAGTGATGTTATTAAAGGTATGTGTGTGTGTGTGTGTGTGTGTGTGTGTGTGTGTGTGTGTGTGTGTGTGTGTGTGTGTGTGTGTGTGTGTGTGTGTGTGTGTATGTGTGTGTGAGTGTGTGTGTGTGTGTGTGTGTGTGTGTGTGTGTGTGTTCTTTTGCAGAAGAATATATTTTACATGGTCACCATGGTCACGTGTATGTGTTCATCACCACCCAATTGGAAAGAAAAAGCTGGAAGCATTACATTTTAGAGGTTAGACTTATTTCTAGCAATGCTTGCATCATGGCTGCTGGGACACCAATGACAGTGTGATGGTCTATTTCATAGATGGCCAAATGGTTTTTTTTTTTTTAAAAAGCCAATAAATAGTGGCAGTAATTTGGTTGAAGTGGCCAATAGCCCAGAGAAGCCCAGAGAAGCCCCAGATTCCACAACACAGTAAGTCTTTAATAATTTTCAATCATAAACTGCTGTGTCATCCAGGTCATGATAGTGTTAAGAACTCAAGGTAAAGGCAATTGGGCTTCTTTTTTTTTTAGCTGCTTGAAGACATTTCATCTGTCATCCAAGTGTTTAAGCCATAAGTTGCTGTATGTGATGTTGACAAAAGTGTTTTATTTTGTTTTTGATTTCCTTATTTTTGAAATACTGAGAGCTCTGTAATTATAATGACAATTTATGTAACTACATTGTTTTCTGGCGCTGGTGCACCAGAAAAATACCATAAAGTAACAGAAATTTACCATCATGTAAAATTTAAAAATTTTACATAATTAAAATATTGTTGTGTAGCTTTAATTTACATGTGATCTTGTGTATATTTGTGGGTTTTATGTTAAATGAAAGGTATTTACATCTGTAAAAGCAAATTACCTAATAATATGGTCAAACAGCAAACAGCAGCAATCTTCCACTCCAGCTTATTAATCAACGATAAACCCAGACAGAGTTTTAACTCATTTGAAAGCCTGATTCTTAGCCTTGTTCACCCTAATTGGAGAAAACAAAAACTAGTTTTATTTGTTGTTATTTATCGTCCACCTGGTCCTTACTCTGAGTTTCTCTCTGATTTCTCAGACTTTTTCTCTGATTTAGTGCTCAGATCAGATAAAATTGTTATAGTGGATGATTTTAACATCCATGTAGATGCTGAAAAGGACAGCCTCGATACTGCATTTAATCTATTATTAGACTCAATTGGCTTCTCTCAAAATGTAAAGGAGCCCACCCACCACTTTAGTCAAACTTTGGATCTTGTTCTGACTTATGGCATAGAAACTGAACATTTAACAGTATTCCCTGAAAACCCTCTTTTGTCTGATTTTAAATGTACAAAAATGGATTACACAGCAGTGGGGAATACATTTCATTACAGTAGGTGTCTTTCTGAATGT
>VUQS01038007.1:0-10498 GCA_015108495.1 Heterochromis multidens
GGCAGCCAGCTCTAGGAAGAGTCCTGGTGGTTCCAAACTTCTTCCATTTACGGATGATGGAGGCCACTGTGCTCACTGGGACCTTCAATGCTGACATGTTTCTGTATCCTTCCCCAGATCTGTGCCTCGATACAATCCTATCTCAGCGGTCTACAGACAATTCCTTGAACTTCATGGCTTGGTTTGTGCTCTGACATGCACTGTCAACTATGGGACCTTATACAGACAGGTGTGTGCCTTTCCAAATCATGTCCAATCAACTGAATTTACCACAGGTGGACTCCAATCAAGTTGTAGAAACATCTGACAGATGATCAGTGGAAACAGGATGCACCTGAGCTCAATTTTGAGTGTCACGGCAACGACTGTGAATACCTATGTGTATGTTATAATTTTGTTTTTTATTTTTAATAAAATTGCAAGACTTTCCAGCAAACTTTTTTCACTTTGTCATTATAGGGTATTGTGTGTAGAATTTTGAGGTGAAAAATTAATTTAATCCATTTTGGAATAAGGCTGTAAGATGTGGAACAAGTGAAGCGCTGTGAATATTTTCCAGATGCACTGTATGGTCACAAACACTATTTAATTAATCATAAAAAATCTGGTTAAGGTAGTGTAGGTAGTCTAATATCACACTGTTGCTTTGTCCAATTAATTTAAAGACCTCTAATGGGATGAGGAAAAACTCCCCACACTAATAAATCATTGTAGAGGAAATAAAAAAAGAAAAGCCAAAATAGCCATTTACAGATAATAGTTATAGTAGTAGCAAGGTCAGTCATTCAAAGATCTGGTAAATGAGTCGCAGGGTCATGGCACAGGGGTGCCAATGTGCCAGACCAACTCTTTAGGACATCATAGGAGGACAGTGCAGCACATGGCAGCCAAACAGAATAAACCTCTGAAGAAATTTATCTATATTTTATCTGTCTATCATAGCATGTCTCTGTTTTGCCTTTATTTTATCAAGTCAAACAGCCTGTTAAGATTTGCAAACAAAAGAGTATACAAGACTAAAAAAGTCTAAATATGATGTAGTGTGTGTAGCCATGAACCTGGCAAGATCACTATCAGTCAGTAAAATCAATCTAATCTTTAGGATTGAAAATGGATGATCTTGTTTTACCAGTTATTCTGACAGACAACTTTTTTATCAAGTATTACTAGAATGATTTTCTTATCTGGCCACCGAAAAAACCAATAGATTCTATAATCTGACAGATATATTACAGATAATCAAACTTTAAAGGCGATTACTTAGTGTAAGTTATTGCTACACCAAGAATATGCAAAAAAATTATGCAATGTATTGTATGTAAAGCCATGTATGTAACTTATGTAAAGACAAGCTAGCAAACGCAATCCAGAAATTGTTGACACAAAAGGCATGTAGCTTGAGTTGTTGTATAGGTTACATCTCACAAAGCTACACAGTAAAAGCGATCAATACCTGACAGTAAGAGTGAAGTGCAGCAGTTCAAAGAGAGATCAGAGGTTTTGTAAAGGCACTTCAGAGAAATTTGTTGTAGAAAGTTAAAGCAGGGGTAAAAATCACCAACACAAAATCTGACTCACTCCTCAGGACATCATGTAAGTGACAAGAAGAGGACTGACACTGAAAAAACATATAGTATCATTCCTGAAAGTAAATACATAAAGGTATACATATAATGTGCCTGTGAAACATTACACACAGAAAATGTAAGACTAGCCATTTTATTGGTCCTTCACAATATGCAGTAAACAACATTTGTAAATAGTGATTATGGTGAGGGAAAGTAAAGGAAATTTTTTTCTTCCCCATATGGCCTGAGATATTGACTGTAACAGTTGTAATCCTACTCATAGACATTACAATAGAATGTAAAAAAAATAATAATAATAAAGGAAAATTAAATATTTATCATTCAAGCAAGAAATAAAAAAAATATAATTAAAACAAAAAATAAAAACAATAAAAGCATGAATAAATAAATTAACAAAATTTGTAAATAATTAAACAATAATAAGAAAAAAAACCATATAAAATAACTCCTGAAAAAAAGTCAGATTCTTGAATTCTGCATGGGGATTTTGTTTGATAAGATATAAAGCATATTAAATTGCTTGTATTTGTCTCATTTGTATAATTTTTCTAGATCTTTGATCCAAAAAGATCATATTGGAAAAGATTTTTTATAGTTCTTGCTTGTCCATGTTGTGGTTTTGAGCTGGACACAATTATTCCCTTTAACTTTTCCTGAAGCCAGTCTTGCCTTTCTCCCACTTGTTTGTGTTCTCGAACGTTGTGCATAAGCTGCACCTCACTGATGGTCCTCTTTCTGCACAAATAGAAAATACAAACAGTCAACTTCAAGAAGAATTATAGGATCAGTTATGCATTATTAATTTTTATCCCAAAGATGATATTTTACAGCAGTAAGCTGAAGAATTTACCTCAGTGGTTTAGCCTCTGTGTGGAAGCTCCAGAGGAGGATTAGCAGAACCAAAATTTCCAAGCACCTCAGTGAAAACATGTTGATTAACTGAAACAAATTAAATAAACTAAATATTAGAGAAGGTATTTTATAACTGCCCAGTGTAAAAGCTTGGGTACTTTTTTTTTAAATATATGTGATTGTATTCAAAGACATATTCACTGTTGTGTCATTCTTACCAGGTCTTGTGTCCTTCTATCCAGGGAAAAGTACAGCAGAGCTGGTAGTTACAGGACTGTATCAGTCTGAAAGAAGTCAAACTTGCTGATCAGTCTTTCGCGTTAGGAAGGCGCTCTCCTTTATATACAGTGTAGCCCTCCCCTGGTCATCAATGAGCCATTTTCACTGTTGATGTTGATGTCACTTTTCCAATGCATCAATGCGAACAGGCATCTGCATGACACCACCTCTGCCACAATTCACTACTAACACATCTTTCAACACCTCTGCAAAGGGGCCTGCTTGTCACACTGGTTTTGAACATGCTCCATTTTCACCCTTCATCCTGAATCGTTTTTGTTATGACATACAGGCTATGTGCACACACTTCAGCAAACAAATCTCTTCATCGGTTAGTATATCTCTAATTGTATATGCCTCATGCAGCAGGACTGCAGTGAAAACATATACTCTCTGAAATGGCAATGACTGTCAAGCTTAATTTATTAGCAGTGCAACTTATTTTATGGTTCATCTCATGCAAGCTCTTAAAGTTTGCAGAGAGGTGCAACTGCACCAGGCCACAGACATCCAGCATTCAGTGTTGCTGTTGAAAACACTCTCAGAGCTCTCTGAAGAGATATCCACAGCTATTCCATGCATAATGTTCACACAGGTGACAACACTGCCTCCTTGACTGAATTCCTACAGATCTAACATTTCTTCTGTGCTTTCCAAACTTGCTATCAGTAACCACAGCAGAACCTGTCAAAAATAACTTGCATCAGCGAGATCATACATCAAAAGTATAGAAAAACTAATTATTCATATTTTAACATAAATAAACACATTGGTGAAATTTGTGTCTTTATGTCTGTAAGCACCTTTTGGTGTTTTTGAAAGCAGAAAAAAAAAATTTTTTTTAAATGTCCTTTAATAAAAGAAATAGGCTATAGAAGGAGGTATAAAGCTGCTGTGCGAGTATAGATTTCACAGTGATTGTATCTATAGCTTAACTCATGACATGAAACTCATGAAAGTGCACTGGACATTTAAAAAACATACAATTAACATCCTTTTAAACATGTAGCATCACACTTTGTAATGTATGGGTAATGGATAACCTTGTCACAATGTGACAAGATGCATTAGGTAACCGTGAAAGATGTTTTCTAAATGTGGCAAAGGAATGGCTATGCCATGACTGAAGGAATAGGTGCCACAAAAGGATCTGTGCACACTGTACTTCAGCCATTCTGCACACTTTTAAGTTACTTGATAGATTTTCCTGCAGAGTTATGTTGTATTTGTCACATTTTAAAGGGGATGATTTATCTCCTAAATCATTAATCTTTATTCTAATTTGTATAACGTGGCAGTAATGCCATATTAAAAAGCCATAGGTTACTTTGGTTGCATTATACTATATGAAGTGGTTCCACAATATGCCATCATCAGAATTTTGGATGATCATATATGCTATTACAGCCTAATTAAGTGTAAGATGTACTATCAAAACCTTTAAGATTGAATTGAGAAAAAACTAATATATCACAGAAATTAGAAAGTACATTTACAACAGGCCAGTATACCTGGCTCAGGCTAAGTACATGTAGGGCCATGTACATCTCTGTGAGCTCTCTGCAGCATGCTGTAAAACAGCACCGAGAACCACCTGTGGTTTCAACTGGGTTAGATTTTTTGCACACGCATAGTACACTCAACCAAGCTCCTCTCATTACCTCATATGGTCACAATGTGAGCCATCTAAGTTATGGTATGCTGCCAGGGTGCAAGAGGACTTGACAGGGATTGATGGGAAGAATTGCATACAAATCATTAACTTGGGTCAGCCCCATGTGACAAAGAAAGTAAGATACATAAAATGACTCATCTCTTTGAACTACAGTATATTTAGGTGCCTTGGCTAGACCTAACATATTTGTTCTCAACAAACATTTATTGATTTTCAAATGGCTAGATTCATCATACCCTGAGTTCAGGTGAACATTGCTAATAATTTGTAAGAAAATACAATCTAGTTAAAATAACAGAAGCCACTGTGTGAAGTATGTTGATCTTTGATCAACCTAGCCGAGGGCAGAATCATTTCACTGGCCTCTATATTGTATGTTTAAAGGTATGGAAGGACACCCAGGCCATATAAAGCTCTCCCTGACATCTATAAATGGACTTACTTTTTTCATGAAATGAGGTCACCACACTCAAAGATATCATGTAACGAAACAGGATATATTTAGATGGTTGACATCATCCCAACTTTGCTTTTGAAGCCAAACAAATGCATAGAATACATATTTTATTCATACCAATTGGATAACAATTTATAGCCTATGAAGTGGGCAGAGTCCAATGCTGCAATAAATCTTTCATATGTGTGTCCATCCAAGTCTTCTTGGAGCTGCTCAGCAGTTTATTTGCCAAACCAAATGTTTTTTCCCTCCATGAAACAGGTTTGCAGGAATATGCCAGTCGTGTCAGTGCCATTTCATGTGGATGCCCACACTCACATCAATCTATCACGTAGCTTTGCAACGTCCATTTGACTACTCAGCACAGGTGGTGGTGGTGTCAAATTAGCAGTCAGTATCTCCTAACTGACTGAACACACAGAATGTCCTACAAAGAAAGAGCCCACCTTGATCAGGCTGGCAGCAAACTGGTCAGTTTTTCCTTATTATTATCATTATCATCACTGTTTTTCTCATAGACAACACAATTATTATTAGTAGAATCTTTTCACATTAGCTTATTAAAATATATTTTCAGCAATTTTGTTAGGCTGCACAATTCCATTTAATACCAATACCATGACCTTATTACCATGTCTTCATAGCCAACTAAAATAACTGATAAAAAAAAACAGTGAAGAAAAGCATTCAATCAAAAGACATTCATATAGAAAAGGATGCAAGACAAGACAAGAGGTGCGTAAAGCAGTAGCCAGAGAGTCTGTTACTGCTCAGTGACCAGTTTTTGTAAGACCTTTATGTGTCCAGAGGGAGTTTGGCATTTATGCATGATTTTTTCTGGTTGTGCTCTGTTGGTAATTCACACAGTTATACTTTCAAACCTGGGAGCTGCCCCAAAGGTAGAGCTTTCTCATCCCTAATGTTTTACATAAAGCAGCTTCAGAGGAGTCACCTTGTTAACAGTTGCGGTACTTTATTTTTAATGTCAGGGTATTGTTACAATTTAACCTACAGTAAAAAATTATCTTAACCAGCCAGAATGTTTGTGTCTTGGATTTTGTGTTGTTGTTGTTTAATATCAAAGCATATGCCACTTGTGACATAGTGATGTGACAAACTCACACTTGTTATGTGAATTTTGTTCTGAAAGCTACTATGAAAACAGCTGTGTTCCCCACAGCTGCTTATCATAAGTTTAGAGTTCATCCACAAGAGGTCACTGTGATCCAACAGTTCAGTTAAGCAGACCAAGATCCACTGTAATCCTCTTTAATTACATTATTAGAATAGATTTTTGTAAAGACTTTGATAATCAATATCATCATCAAGCTTACAGTCTGCACTTAAGTATGTGATGAAAAAAAGCAGTAATGCAGAATGTTGTGAAATCAATGAAAAGGGTAATAAAAATATGAAACCAGGAGGTTCCAGCCTGACATTAACAAAGTATACCCACAATGAGAAATGACCCTACTACAGTCAGCTGTAATTACTTTTGATTACATCTGATTGCTCCTTGACAAATGATCTAAGTTTATATTAGTGTAATTTTCTCAACTGTGCACCAAAATCTTTTGGTTAACAGCAATTGAAATGCATGACCAACATTCATTGGTCATGCATTTGTATACTAGCATTTTATTTTATTTATTCATTTTGCCCTTTATAACGTACAGCTTTTTTCAACAACACAAGGACTACCTTATCCAATTCATAAAAGTGTATCATTGAAGGGTTACACAGTACACAGAAAGGTTACACAAGCAATTTAGGCTTGAATATAATAATGGCATAGGAATGTACAGATTTAAACTAGAGTTATGCAGATTTTACATGATATTTATTTCTCTGTATTTAATGATAAACTCATCTAATGAGATGAAAAAGTGACAGATTTATTTACTTTACACAATAAAATGCTTTTTATAAAGAGTTAAATAGCCTTTACATATGAAATAAGCAAACCGGTCCTTGTGGAATATCATGAGGGGAAATAAGGCAGGTGAGAAATGATAAATGACAGTTTCAGTAGAAACATGTCATGTTGGTTAAGCGGAGTCTACTTCAAGATGAAATGAAAATATCAGCAGTGTTGTCTGGGGTAAAAAAGAAAGTGCAAAAAATTGAATGCACAAAACACTATTATACCCACCCACTATGGGTCCAAAAGAAACACACCTCCTGCTGGGATTACTTGGTTGGTTCCAACAATTCATTGTCTGAACATTCGTTGGTATGTGACGATTGTGGAAGTTAGAATGTGTTGAAAACTCAGTGTAAAGTGCATAAATATATGAGTGATTTCACTGAGCCACATTATGTTTCAACTAGCACTGTCAAAACATGTATTTTATTATATACACCATTGTTGGTCTCACTTTGTTTTCCTGTTCACATCTTTGGACCACACTCCTTTGGACTTCTTACATTTTGTGCTAGATAGTCCTTTGTGCCAGGCTCATACTGTTCATGTGTATCTTGTACATTCCCAGCATACATTGTAGAAACCGCATGCATTAAAATTTATGTTCGCACCTTAAAATTTATTTTCTTACCTTAGTAGTTGAGCGAAAGAGAAAAAATACATTATAACAGCAAAATGTAACACCACTGTTGTTATCAGGGCTATGACAGGAATATTTTCCAGAGAAAATTCTACATGAACACGCAAGTACCTAAAATGCCTTTTCATTGAGTTACAGGTGACCAGTTACATTAGTGCATCTTTTTGTCAGTGAGGCTGTGAATACATGAAGACCACTCAATTTCCTTGTATGAAAGAAAATAATAGTGTACGTTATTGAATCACCTACTTTAAGAGATTATAAAATTCAATAAAAAAATAACCTTCAATATCTAACAAATATAAACTCTCGGCTGCAGAGCAGGTAAATTCACTTTAATTTAGATTTAAATATATATTTATTTAGGACAAGGTGGTCTGACAGTCCACCACTTTTCCAGTAAGCTGATTCATATTTCAGCTTGGAGCCATGCCACCTCCATGTTACCTTGATAATGATAATGTATACTGACTCAAACTGAGTCACTGCTGTGCAAGCAAAATGCCAGAGTTGGCTCACTAACCCATTTTCCCTGCTGTGTGAGATAAGGAGGCATTGGAACTCCACTTGGAAACCATTATAGAACTGGCGTCTCAAACATGTGAAACAGACCCGCCAAAGCTTCTAACATGTCCTCCTGGATGGCTTTGCAAAGTGTGAAAATTGCAGAGAAATCATTAATAACTTCAGTTTTATTAAATAAAATGAACTACTATTCCTTCCTTCTGTGGAGGACTACACAGGGTATCTCAACTTGTGTGAATCATAACAAAATATAGTGCTATTCTAGATCCACTGTGAGATACATTTTAATAGATCTGTAATGATGGTACATTAAATGTGCAAAAATAGATATTGTTAAAATATTACTTATTTTTGTTGATCATCTGTTTTGTAAATGAGTGGCTCATTAAATGTGAACAATGCTTTTATTGGTGTGGCTCACTTGAGATCAAATTGGGCTGTTTGTGGCTCATGAGCTAAAATAAGTTTGCCACCCCTGCTGTAGAGGCTGCAGCTATCCACAGGATGAGGTAGCGCTTCATACTTATTATCATTAGCCACATACTGTATGCTGGTGTTTATGACTTTCATTTTTGTTTTGATCAACTGAGCAGAAGTATGCTGCCAAAGCTACTGAGCTGATTATTGACTGGAACGGTCAGAGAGATTTATCATTTACTGAATCACCTGGAAGAGTCACTCCTTTCCAGTCTTAAACTGTTTCTTAAAAAAAAAGCTCAATTTTGCTACCATCCCACCTTACTGTCCTATCAAATGATTAATAGGCTACTATGTAAGACATCAACCATAAGATTAAGCCATCCCAGGGAAGGCAAAGAAAATGTAGCAATTTTATTTCAATTACCCTACTCACTCACCCAGAATTAGAATCACTGCTGCTGTTTTAGTCAGATCATTTATCTGGGGTTAATGTTGACCCCTAATTGAGTTGAGATCTGGTAAAGGTAGCTATAGTGTTGCTGGTAGTAGCTAATATTATTCACCTCTTATTGCAGTCAGTGGCATGCTGCTCCCCACCTGACCCGCTGCCTCTGCTGATGAGTTCTCATTGCTTTGAGTGTAGAAACTCTGTGCATCAGTATAAACGGGCTAGCCAGGAGGAAGATTATTATGTAAAAGAGACACATTAGGAGGATTATATGACAGCCACATAGACTGTATATAAAAGATGGATGTTGCTTCCACTTTGAGAAGTGATCCAAGACTCTCAAACCTGCATTCTTTCTAATGTCCAGGAGGGATTCTCTGGTTCAAAGAAGGACTACAACTGTAGAGAAGTCTATGTGAAACTGTGACCTCATTAAACACCTACTAAACACCTCTGGGACATTATGTTTCGGTCCATCTGACGCCACCTCAGACTGTCCAGGAGCTCAGTGATGCCCTGGTTCAGATCTGGGAGGAGATCCCCCCAGGACACCATCCATCATCTCATTAGGAGCATGCCCTGATGTTGTCAGGCATGTAAACAAGCATGTGGGGCCCTTACAAGTTGCTACAATGAAATTTTGGCAAAATGGACTAGCCTGCCGTCTTTGAATTCAGTCCTTTGTAGGTTGATAATTTTAATTTCCATCAAATGATGTGGCATCCTTTTGTTTCTAACACATTACCCAGTCCATATCAGTATAGATATTCAGCATGATTATTTTTCCATTGAGCTCTGATGTGTTTTCAAAGTGTTCCTTTAAGTTTTTTGAGCAGTGTATTTATTTTCATCGTCACCTTCTTCTTTCTTTCTTTTTCTTTCTTTCTTTCTCCTCCTCTTCTTCTCCACCTCCACCACCTCCGCCTCACCCAAAGCCTCATCTCCTGAACTGAAGTCAGGACTCTGACATATGAAAATGTGCATAAACTTGCTCATTTATTACTGATATTGTCACAGTTACTTAGTGCCAGGAGACCCTCCCGCAAACCCTCCAAGATCCACTTCAGTGAAAGTTTCGATAACACCTGGCTAACAACAGCAAAAACAGCAGTCCTTACCAACAGAAAAGTTCAGGATATCCTCAAAAACTCACCTGAATATCATTGTTATTGGTTAGAAGTGAGCTTCATTCACTCACCAATCGGACATTACAAAGTTTTACAGCCTTCTCAAGAATGCATAGATGCTTCACACTGGGCATGTTTACTGCTGAAGTAAACACTGGACTGACAGGCTGCACTTAGATGAATGCTAGCCAGAGCGTTTGAGATGACTCTATGGTAAAAATGCAAAATATTGCAAAATATTTAATTGATGCATATATATTTTTTTATTCCTGATTTATTGCTAAGTGTTGTTATTATTCAAGTACATTAAAATATAGTGTGTACAGCAGTAGAAACTCACCAGCTGTCTGCAACCATTATGGGAAACAGCCAGGTACAGAGGGTTGATTAGAGTAAAAAAAGAGAATAAAGCAGGATGTGCTTTAGGGTGTTAGGTCCATCCCTCGAGCATTACTTTCTTTATTATTACCCGAAAGGAGAAATAAGCAGCATATGACTACCTGTCAGAGGCTGCCCTATGCATTCAGTGGTTTCTCAGTAAGATCCTGTCTTGCTTTTTATG